>VFFE01006902.1:928257-942055 GCA_008921705.1 Burhinus oedicnemus
AGTCATAGTTCTTGTGTTTAAAAAACGGGGGGTGGGAGGGGGGGAGAAGAGATTTTGTTTATCTCCTGGCAATATTTGTTCTGGGCAAAGCCTATAGCTTATACAAATAAGCTGCAATACAGGTCAGGTTTTGGGTTTTTTTTTACTCTTTAAATGGTTTTCTACCATTAGTTAAATAAGGAGGCTGGCTTTCAGAAGAGTTTTGAGGACATTGGGTTCTTACGAGCATAAACTTTTAGATTACCTGATTTCATGTTTCTGCCATTTCCTGTGATGGCGTGGAGGGAAAAGTCTTTCTGGCTAGCCAGCTTTGTTTTGTTTACTCTGCACCTATTCACATGATGAAGACCTAATAAGTGGATGTAACTCATTCTGTGATCAATAAAAAAGACCCAACTTTTTGTTTGTTTGTCTCATTCTCAGGTCCAGATTCACGTAACCAGTGACCGGTCCAGGTTGTACAGACCTACCAAGGGCTGGGAGGAACATACGAAAGGGATCGCACCAGCAGCTTCAGAGCCGCTTTTACCTATTCCCAATCGGTGAGGAGGAGAACGACGGGAATAACAAAGCATGACAAAAACACAGTTACGTATGAGCTCTTTATGCCTTTTTGCCTTTTTAGAGCCACTCCAGCCTGGAGACAAGGGTTATAGATGAGCACCTGCCTGTCCCCGTCGCAGGATGATGACTTCCTCGCATGTGAAGCAGCCAGCAGTGCTCAGGAGTTGTCACAAAATTTGCTTGACACAATGATTTATATTACCTTTGTATTTTGTGAGTGCCGGATTTGAAACGTCATATCTGTGAGACTGGCAGGCTTTGCGTGATGCCATATACTTCCGTTGGCGTTAAAAGCTCCTTTCCCGGCCGGCTGCCACCTGCCGCCAGCGACACACGGCGCAGCCACCCACCGTCCCTCCGGGCGGGAGCGCGGCGGGGCGGGGCCCCGCTGACCGTGGACGTCACAGCGGGGGGCGGGGCGCGGCGGCCGTCGCGCGTGATGTAGTCGGTGCGCGCCGGGTGCGGGTGGCGGTGGCAAGATGGCGGAGCCGGCGCCGTGCTCGGTGGAGCCGGTGCCGTGCTCGGGAGAGCCGGAGCGGCTGGAGTTCCTGCGGGAGCGGCATGTGCGGTTCTTCCAGCGCTGCCTTCAGATCCTGCCCGAGCGCTACTCGTCTCTAGAGACCAGCAGGTAGCGGGCCGGGGTCTCCCTACCGATCACGGGCGGCGGACGGGCGGGCCGCCTGCCCGCCTCGGGGTCGGCGCTGCGCCGGAGGCTGGGGTCGTGGCGACCCCTTCGTCGCCCTCGGGCCGCACGGTGGGAAGGCGGGATCCAGATGCCGTTGCCTTTCGCCGGGCGCCCGTCTCGGGGAGGTGGCGGCTCTTCTCTCTCCGGCGGGCAGCGGCGTTGAGGGGAAATCCCTCCTGGAGAGCTGCCCGGCCGGCCCGGCCTCCCCCCGGCTGTGGGCAGGGTGTAGCACCGCACCCTGCCGGGCAGCGGAACAGCCGGGCGCCGCGGCGGCCGAAAGGAGAGCGCTGCATCGAATCTGCCCAGCAGCAGGCAGCTCCCGAAAAAATATGAGTTGGGTATAGGGATTTGGTCTGTGCTCGCGTAAACTCCCCGATATCCAGGAGGGAAGACTTGTTGAGCCTTTTAATCTATTTTCAGTACTGTGCTTCACTCTTTTAATCCACCCTGGAAGCCGATTTTAAAATAAGTGACTTAAGCCTTTTGTAGGTTGAAGTCCGCATGCAGAAGACTCTTGTTTATGTAACAGTAATAATTTAAATCTTCCTTAGCTAGTATAAAAGTTAAAATACTAGTGAAGTATGTTCTCACTTTGAATTAGAGGGACGCTTGTCCCTGTAATGGCTTCAGACTACATTTATTTCAGATTCTTAAAGTCTTCCTGTAGGGTAGTCAGTTACATCTGAGGCACAAGAGGATCAGTAATTTGATCGTTAAGCTGCACTTGGTAAAAACTCAGAGACACGTAGAGGATTTGATCTTTTACTCAACCAATACAATCATTAGATGCTTTTCACTTTGGAACGCTCTGCAGGTCATGCAGTGAAGAATGCTAAATGGGTTTGATCAAGTCTTGCTAAATCAAGCTGTTTTTTCAGTTGAGAGTGCAAACACTTGGCAAAAACTTGTAAGGGCTAGTATGGATAGCGCCAAACTGTGTGTGGAATGACACGTAACTTTGTATTAAAAAGGAAGGTTAGAAATTTTGTTTTCAGAGATGCAAGTCATTTATTCATTAAGAATGAGCCAGTGTTTCAGAGTACCTTGTCAGTTATTTTAAATGACAGCAAGAGGAAGTCTAGACTCTTACTAGGCATTGAAATCACAATAACATGTGCAAATGCATTAGAATCATAACGCAAAGGGCTAACCTTGGCCACACTGACATGTGGAGAAAGGCTAAAGAAATGGGGTTAGTTCAGTGTAGAGGAGGGAGGATCTGATCACAGTCTCCCATTACTGAGAAATCCTTTACAGAGAAAGGTGGAGGTGCACCCTTCACAGGGGAGCAGGGTGATGGGGCAGGAGGCTATGGGAATGAGTTGCTTCAGGGAAAATTGTCTGGATGTAGGAAAAATGTTCTTCACCATTAGAGCAGTTAGCCACAAATAGGTTGCCCAGTGAAGTGCTGAAGTTGCCCTTGAAGACTTGGCTTGTCAGGGTCCTGGGTCATCTCACCTAAGGCCCTGTGTTCCACAGAAGGTGGGACGAGTGATCTCCAGAGGCCCTTGGCAACATAGATGTTTTTGTTATGTGATTTACATTGCCAAGCTGTCGCAGTTTGCCACTGAGCTGAAACAGAGGCTGTAGTTTACATGGGGTCTTCCCCCATCTTACTGAATAATGCTAATAATAATGCCAATTGTTTTGAGAATTCTTGAGAAATTAATGAGTTGTCTGAACTTAAATTTAATGTGTGGTTGTAGTAGCCACAATACATTAAATAACCAGTGCCCAGTGTATTGTACATAATGGCTGTGCAACACTGAAAATAGACTGTTTTCTGAAAATTGGAACTGTCAATTTGAAACTGTTTCAGGATTCCTTAATTTTTGGCTGATCAGCACAGTCTAAATCTTCCATATAGAAGAAAAATTGTGGTCATCTAAATTGATGCATTTTTTGAAGTCTTTAAGTTTTACTCAGTCAGAGATTTTTTCAGTTCTCTTATACTGATTTTTAGATCAGTGTTCGGCAGATGTACTTACATGTCTGTTAAAAAATTCTAAGCAGGGGATTGAACCGCAAACGTTTCTTCCCTAGTTTGGCCTTGAGGATATTAAGTTTTCCTTTTTAGACAAGTTCAAGGTCACTGAGTTCAGCAAGCCTCCTGAGCTGGTACTGCTGCAGGAAGAAGTGCTGTTACCCATTTATTCTTATCTCCCTTGTTGCCGCATTTGTGTGGTTCCATGGTGAATCAGGTGGGGAAACTCAACTAAATGAAAAAGAGACTCGTGGGGGGAAAACAAAAATCATTTGTCAGTGAGTTGGTTTTGGTTCACAGCACTGCAACAGACACAAATGCATTTGTTATCACCAGGCAGGGTGGTAGAGGATGAAATTTTCCACACAGTGCTCATACGTTCTAACTTAAGCTGTAGTTTGTCAGACACTAAGGGAGTAGGTACAACGATAAAGAAATTTGATCTCACGTTCTTTACTCAACTTACTGGCTCAGAGCCTTCATAATGATTTTTGTCTGTAGTTACTGCATGCAGTACCAGCAACAGTATTTTTTCAGTACTCTGGTGGATAGTGTTTCATACATGATCAATCAGTACTGTGAGGTTTTGCAGGAGAATGTAACTGTCCTAAGTCTCTGAAGTCTTTCAGATTGTGGTACCTCGTGGTGCTCTTTGTAGCATGCTTATTCAGTTTCTCATATCGATCACTTCAGAAATGCTTTTTGAATTCTGCTGAGAAACTGTAGTCTTTGTCCACATCTGAAGATGAAGAGCTCTGAATCTGTCATCTGAAATGTCTTTACTTGCTTGTCTTGGAGGGGAACTTAAGAAATGATAGCTGTTTTCTAAGCTTTCAGTAGGTCAGCTAACAAATAAATTTCAGCTGTCAAGCTTTGATGCTTGACTTCCTAAATTAATAGACATGCAGTAAAGTGGTAGAAGGCATGAAGAAAAGATACAGCAGAAGTTATGCCAGACGCGGGGTTTGTCTTACAAAGGGCTACCCACTGCGGAAATCGCTGTCTATAAAGTTTGTACAATTCATACTATGTGTCAGCTAAGGTGCTGCTAAGGGTTGTCCTTGTTAGTCTTGGAACATGTGTCAGTTAATTTTCTGTGAGACAGGATAGCGTATGGAGTAAGGATGCAGTATCAAGATGGCTGTGTCAGGACCTGTTTATGTCTGGTGGTCCCAGATGTTCTTGCACATCATATATGAATTCTGACACTGTCCAGGCTGTTCCTTAGTCATGCTAGTACTAGTAACACAGAGATTCTGAATAAGTCAACTGAAACTTAACTATACGTAGAAACACTTTTTGCATTGATTTATCTATTTATTTTTAAGTATAGATGAGATTTATTGTCTGTCACATATGTACAGCCTTGTGCTTTTGGACATAGTTTGCAGCAGTTTCTAGTGCTGGAGTTGGCGTGCTGTTTGTGCCTCATTGCAAATAGGTTAGCTGGGTAACAGTGTGTGAAAATGTCTTTAAGTAGTTTCAGTAAAAGATTGTCAAACTTAGTGTTTGTGGAAAAACAAAATATATTCAAGGTTTCAAAGAAATAATTTACTGTAACAGAACAGTAAATTCCTTGGTTTTTTTATAAAAGTAGTGGTTTTACTTGGAATAGAGGGTTATTACCCAGAGTCAGATTTTGGGTTACACAGATCTGATCAATGGCAAAAGTTGATATAAGCCTTGAAGTGCTCATTTTGCACTTTGAAAGGCAATTTTTTAGTCGTCAGATGGTTTAGAAGATGTTCCACTTAGAAATACCTTTGTATGCAACATACTTCTTTTGGCTCTCTATACTCAAAAACTTTATTTGTAATAATAATAGTAAAGAGATGTATTTTAAAATCCAGTGATTACAGAGTAAGTTTAATCTTTCTTTTGGCCATGAATACTTGCTGTAATGGAGCTGTACAATATTCTGGTTTGTTGTTTTTTTGGTTTTGGTTTTGTTTTTTTTCCTGCAAAGACCTTAAAGTTGCATGAAGGGATTTTTTTGAAGAGCGAATGTTCATGTTCAATAGATTAAAACCTCTTGTTTGTAAGAGTGGTATGAAAATCAATGCAAAAGCTGAGGGTCAGAGTAAAAGATAGTGTAAAATCAAGTAATCTCAAGAAGTCACGATTATTCAACTGAGTTGTGCTCATCACTTGTGCTATGTAATTCTAGATGATAACAGTTTTGGAGCAGAGTTGTTGACTTAAAGTCTGTTTGTGAATGGCCACATGATGACTATAGCAGCTGGTCAGCCCACTGGTAGGAATGTCACCCTTTGAGGTTGTGCCACTTTATTGACATCAGTGTCTGCTGCATCATCATTTGGCTGCTGTGTTTTAATTAGAAGAATTCTTTTGGAGGTGTGTTTTGGGCTGACTCACATCACCATTTTTCTTTGGTTTTACTGTTTGCCGTTCTGATGCAGAACCACATGCAGAAATTGTTTGTAGAGGCTTCTGTCCACATCTGTCATCTCATCTTCAGAGGTGCCTACTACTGATGGCTAAGGTGGTTTAGCAGCTTGTGAGGTAACTGCAAATTATAACTTAGGCTCCTAAGGAATGCTGGCATTAACTTACAGTTTTCCTTAGCACGCTAAACTAGTTTCTGCCTGTGTAGCAGCTCTTTCACAATCTATCATTTTATCTGGTGAAAGGAGAGTAGAAATTTCTAAAAGGACAGGCAGATGCAAGTGTGGGTGTCAAAATATACATCCAGCTAATTTTAATGTGTCAGAATTTCCAAGGTACCATTACATGAACATTTTCTCTCATAGCAAACTATCTCAAGTTCCTAACTCAGTGCTGTTGGTTTGGTGCTTTGTCAGAGCAAGTAATGCAAGCCTTTGAGGAGCTGTGCTGTAAGATAAGTGACTGCAGTGATTTGAGGTAAAAACAAAACCGTCAAAAAAGGTATTGGTTAGACAGGTATGGTGGCACATGTTTACGGAAGGAAATGAGCTGTGGGCAAGAAAGGATTCAGCATGCTAGCTACTGCACTCTTGTGTTTTATACTTGGATTTGATGTGCTTAATTTTAGATGTTTGATTAAGTTAGTCATCTAGACTCCTTTATACCAAAGAACAAGAAATAAGTACCTCTACATGGTAATTGATCCTGTATGCCTGTTTATACATTGATTGGTTACAAAGGAAGCCTTGCTGTTTGACACCTAACTTCTAAGTGTCTGAAATGGGGTGTGGGACACAGGGAGAGACAGCTTACTGCAGTTCGGGGTTACCTTGCGCTTACTGTGCATTTGGGGAATTGTTCATGTAAGAATTCATCACAGAGAACTAGTGCTCCATATGCTAATAACCTAGTTTACTTTGTAGTGTTTTTTTCAGGTAAGCAGGCCCTCAGGTTAATGTCTGAATTGGCATGTCATTGCTATATAAAAGGAGGGGTGGCTTGTGTGAAAAGCCTTGTAGAGACAGAGAAATGTTTACAGTACAAAGAACATAATTTTTTCCAGTAGATAAATTTCATGTTTTCTGAGCTAGGCTTTGTATTGCACCACTGTCAAAGGCTGAGAATTCATAGATATTTCTGTTTCTGCAACCGTTTGTTAATTTCCCCATGATATTTTTGGTGGGAAGTGTAAGTCTTATCTTTTTCTTTTAGGTTGACAATTGCGTTTTTCGCACTCTCTGGTCTGGATATGTTGGATTCCTTAGATGTGGTGAACAAAGATGATATAATAGAATGGATTTATTCCCTGCAGGTCCTTCCCACAGAAGAGAGTGAGTGAGTTTTTTAGTTTTTTTTATTGATATTAACATCTTTATTTTTCCTTTTTACCTGGGGAATAGTGGATGGCTCTTGGTTTTTATAAAATACAAGGCTTACCTTCCTGAAGTGCTGTCCTGACGATTTCAGATAGCAATGTCCAGAAAATCCTGGAAACAGATCCCTCTAAAGTAATAATGCTAGGAAAAGCAATTAGTTTGGCTTTTTTATGTATACAAGGTGAAGCTGTGAAATTAATTTGAAGATAAGATAGTATAGAATAGTAATGAAGTTACATCTTTGAGCATCTCAGAGGAATGTTTCACCTAGTTCTAAAAGAAATGCATATGTTATATATGTATTACAAGTCTAATAGTGACTATTGACTTCCACTAATTGTAGCTGTGCCAGGAGCTCTCAGCGCAGGTGCGGTTATTTGGAACAGTTTTTGGAAAATGGGAGGTGTAAGGTTAAGAAGCAAAAGGGATAAACACAGTTCCTGCTTTAAAATGAAAAAATATGTTCCTTACATCTGTGCAGGTTAAATTTACCTAAGGTTTTTAAGAGTAATGCTGTTGCCACATCTCAGCTGTCCTCAGATTGGAAGGCACATAGCAGATCCAAGCTGGGGAGGGAGCTTACAGGAAGTGTCCCTTTCCTGCTGACTTGACAGAAGTCATGGAGGTGCTATTTCTGTGTGCTAGGCAATTTTTTCTGTGGCAGTGCAGGTGAATGGCTAATGGCAGTAGAAGGGTTAGAAGGGAGGGAGGTGTGAGAGGGGCACTGCTGTTTTATGACAGGAGGTGCTGGCATGTTAAGTGCTGGTGTGGGTTTAGCTCCAGCCTGGTCTCTAGAGGAGAGGAAGTTCCAGGTGCCCGTCTGTAAAATCATGAAGATGTACTTTGTTGGATAGCTGTAGAAAGCAAGCTGTGCAGTTCCTTATAATATCTGGTCTAGTTATGTACTACAGGTTAGGTCTCTTACCTAAAAGCAGTTCTATGAAATAAAAGCAGTTTTATGGAGTAAGCATATGAAAGTCAAGATTGCTGATGCTTGATTTTTACAGTAATGGAAAGATCCCTTTTCTTATTCTGGAGACTTACAAACCATCAGGTCCAATGCAGGCATCAGGTCTACAGATTTGTTTTTTCTTGTGTTGTATTCCAGGACTGATTATAGAAAATTGAGGGTTTGGACCACATAATTATTCCCACAATGTTTTTAATCATAAGAAGTTTCCTGTCCCTTAGTATTAAAAAAATTTCCAGGGTTTACATCCTTTGTTTTTAGGAGTTGCTCACTTTCTGATGTTTATCCCAGTCTTCAGGAGTGTATTCTAAAAGAACAGTGAAGTTTCCAAGAACAGGTATTAGAATAAGCATTTTTTGTTTGTTTGTCTTTGGTAGTATGCAGTAAGTCTCAGTAAAGTTGTTTTCTACATACCCGATGTCTGGAATATTCCCATTGTCAAGAGCCTCCTAGGGAGGGCAGTATAAATCTTAGCATACAAATATGAGGCTAACAGTCCAGGGCACAGCTGAGACGTGCTGCTTCTTTTTCTAGTTATCATCCCATCATAAGATTACAGGACAGTAGTTTTGCGGAGGGCGCTTTTGACAGTGTATTCTGTGCTTTTAAGTGGTAAATCTCTGCTTTTTACCAGAAGAACAAACTTCCGTCCAATCCTGTGTTTTTCTATCACATCACAAGAACTCTGTTCTTCTTAAGCTCTCTTGCATTCGGTAATAACACTACTCTATCTGGTCACTTGACCCTCCCCAAAACTTCCGCATTATTTTTATTCCATTTCTACTGCATCTAATGGACAACAAATGATGTAAAATGTAAATGATACCAACAGCAGCAAGTTGAATACTGGATGACTAAATGTTCAGAAAGGAATGTATACCCTCCTGTAATGTCTACTTGTAATAAAGTGTATTGACTTTCTGTGGTGTTTTTTTTTAATCCTGGGCATGTGCAGTATTTGTTAATTGGCAGCCTCCCAGCAGTACAGCTCTGACTCCCTCTTTTGCCTTGTTTGAAGAAGTAGCATCTTTACTCTGCTTTCAAAGAAACATTCTATTGCATGCTAATAAATCCCTCTTTCCAGGGAAAATCAATTTTTCAAAGGTGTATAGTATAACACTGTTTATTATGTAGTGTCTGGAATGATGAATTCCAATAATCTTGCCTTAAGTAACTGTATTGTACTTGATATAAGTCTTCATTACTTGTGGCTCTGGGAATGAAAACCTATTTAAAACTTATATTTTAAATTTATGTTTTAAACTTGTTTTAAATTTAAAGCTTATGTTTTAAATTGGAATATATTGTTACAGAATCTTGGTTCTTTGTTTTTGATCGCATCACTGGTTGAATTCCTAAAATGAGCAAAAAGAGAATTCCTGTAGTTCTTGTCAGAAAAATAAGTTTCTCTGCTGTTCATGTTTGTCCCTCCAAAGTTTTCATATCCATAGCATTTTGGTTGATTTTTATTTAAAGCAGATTTTTAAGATGGCCAATGCAAATTATCTTGAGAACTACTGCTACCTTACAGTCATTTTCCAATGGACGGGAGACAGGACAGTTGATGCTCTGCAAAGTCAGTATCTGTTTATTTTTATCAATAACTATTATAGTAGGTGTACGCTGGGATAGAATTTACTTTTTCCGTGGTAGCCCATATGCTGCTGTGTTTTGGGCTTATGACTAAAACAGTGTTGGTAAGACACCAGTGTTTTAGCTATTGCTAAGCAGTGCCTGCACAGCATCAAGGCTGTCTCTTCGTTCTTCCTCTGCACCCCTTCTCCCCCAGCAGATACAGCCAGGGGACACAGCCAGAACAGCTGATCCTGACTGACCCAAGGGATACGCCGTACCATCTGACACCATGTTCAGCAGTAAAAGCTCAGGGAAAGTAGGAAAAAGGGGATGATGTTTGTGGTTGTGGCATTTGTATTCCTGAGTAACCCTTCTGTGTGCTGAGGCCCTGCTTTCTGGGAAGTGGCTAAACACCTGCCTGGCTGATGGGAAGTAGTAAATGAATTCTTCCTTTGCTTTGCTTATGCCGGCAGCTTTTACTTCGCCTATCAAACTGTCTCTGTCTCAGTCTCTGAGTCTTCCCTCCTCTCTGTTTTCTTGTCCTCCCATGGGAGAGGGAAATGAGTAGGTGGCTGTGGATGCTTAGCTGCTGGTGGGGGTCAGCCCACCACAGCAGGGCATTACAGAACCTGACAGAAAATTCAGAATTTGGTTTAGAATACTTCTTAGATAGAGTCTCACAATATGCTGTGATAGTTTTAGGTAACATGCTTGTATTTACTGCTATGTGATAAGTCTGATGGCTGATGAAAGCTTCAATTCAGAGGTCTGTAGCCTTTGAAAGCAAATATATACTCTGTGAGCCTAACTGAAATGCAGTAAAGGAAGCTAAAGATTAAGGTTTGTCAGGATAGACTGTATTCTTCTATGGGTTTTCTTACAGGTCACATTTAAAAACAGTTGAGCACTTTTGAAAGATAGTGAATCCAGAGCTCTGTACTCAAGTAATGTAATTACAGACAGACACTGGAGTCACACTCCTTGGCCACATTCATCCACTGTCCTGCCCCATAGTAGCACTGGCACTTACTTGACCCTGCTTGAGAGTTGGTTTAGCTTGTTGAAGTGCAGAAAAGCATGCATCTATCTATCTAAGGTTAGCTTTGTGTTGTGTTGGTGAACTGTGTTGGATGGCAGTGCTAGTGCCAGTCCAGTAAGGGAGAGGGAAGAAGATTTTACTTTTTGACACTGGATGCTTCTCTCGCTTTGCTGTACTAAGAAATGGCACCAAAAGGAGAGCTGAGACATATTTCATTTGTGAGGTTGAACCTCCCAGGACCCATGCATAGCATTACACTACATCAGGGACCTAAAACTTCCTTCTGTCGAAGTCTAAATTTAGATTTGTAATAATGCTTCTTTATTCCTTACTTGTATGTCAGTACTGAAAAAAAAAAATGGATGAAATGTCATTGACTGTTTTTGAGATCATTGTTACATGTGAGCTTTCTGATTGTGAGTTCCTTGAGCAGAAATGTGAATTTTCCTCTGACATAACCTTCTTTAATGGCTACATTTGAAGTATCTGTCTGGATGTGTAAAGGACTTCTGTTTTAGAGAATGCAACTTTGTATTTTATGACATATCCTAGGGCTTTGATTTATAAGAATAATTCTTTTTTAGCCCTCGTTCAGTAAGAATTGCTTATGCTTACTTTTATCTGCATGTACGGACTATGTCAGCCTATGTTAAAGCTGTGATTTTTTTTTTTTTTCCTATCTATTAAGATTTTAATGATGCGTGTAAGCTTGCTTCTGTTCTTGGCAAAATCAGAAAAGCCTTGGAATCAGAGGAATACGTAGGTAACCTGAAAGAAGTAGTGGTAAAAGTTATCAATTTTCCCATGCAAGACAAACCGTAAAAGATAAATAACAAGAATGTCCCGTCTGTAACAAAAGAGCTCCCAGGATAAGCCATTAGTGGTCATCTCTTGGAGCTCTGTTACATGTCTTAAGGACTTTCTGGCCTAAGTAATGTGGTTTTCTTCACGGGGAAAGGCTCAGCTCTTGATTTAAGCGTGGAGTCTTTTGGTTTGGGAAAAGGTTCAATTTTCTTTAGTTCTGTTGTCAAATGGGAAAAGCTTTTCCAGGTGTTTTTTGTTCAGCCTGCAATAGTCATGCAGAAATTGATGAAACATTTATTACTTTTTGCTCTGTCTTAAGCTCTTTCAGAAAGTGGTTAAATATACTTAACTCTCAAAGTGACCACTAGGTGGTACCATTTCATAACTGCAGTTATACTTGATGTTTCAGGAGACTGTGCTGGAGCTGAACTGGTCGCTCCAGCAGTTTTTTACAAGGGATGTAAACTATGATCATATATTTTAATTAGTGTATGTTTACTTTCTAATTCTATTGCTGATTGTGACAGGCTGCTTGTGGTTCAGGAAAGCAGGCAAGAGTTTGATTAGCACAACTAAGCTATTACATAGGATAAAAAGTGGAAGTACTTTGCAATAAAATAGTAAAACCAACTTCACAGACAGTGAGGTGATGTGCATAAACTGAAAGACAGTGTTTTTTCCCTAATTCCCCCTTGGTTTCCATTTGGTTTTGAACTTGTATGTTCACAGGAAGCTAAAAAAAAATTTGAGACATGATGTCAATATGCCAGAGTCATCTGGCTAGAAATTAGCTGTTTTCACTTCCTGTTTTAGCACTTCCTTTATCAGCTTAGCGTTCTATTTTTTAATTCAAGAATTGTAACTAGAAATTTAGCAATTCACTTGTAATGCTGAAGGTCTGGGAAGCATCTATTGCATGCGCATTAATGACAATGGTTTTTTGTTCGGAGGAAGGGATAAAATTCCCTTTAAAGATTATGCAGCAGTAAGGGCATTAAAGAGCCGTGCTATTCTTCTCTTTCTCCTAGGAGCCAATGTGTGAAGTCTAGAATGGGAGATCAGAAGTCACTGACATAAAGACTCAAAATAGATTTCTAAATCAATGATAGCAAATACAGTTAGAAATGCAGTACTTTAAACTTACCAATGCTGGGTTTTGGCTGGTAGCAGTTTAGTAGTACAAGAAAATTTTTAAAATATTACATGAAAATTGAACAGCTGAAGGGAATAATAGATCCTGATTTCGTTCATGTACTTTATTTTTAATCTGTCTTTTTCGTAGTAGCTGTCAAGTCAGAAGTCAGTGACCCACTAACAGCGCACTGCATGCGGCTTTCATACTGCCATTTCTACCTTGATAATGAATCTTAAGCTACAGTCTAAAAGGCCAGTGATGGGGATCAATCTCTGTGGGATGAATTGTTCCATCTAACAACTAGTAGCTGAGTTCTGTTTGACTGCAGGGCTGTCCTAACTGTAGCACTTTTTCATTTGCAGCAGGCCAGAACAGCTGTGTGCTAGTAGGCTAGCAACTGTTTTCTGGATGAAGGCTTTCCACACTAGTGCCGTTTCAAAGTTAGTTTTGTAGTTTACTTAAGCACTGAAGACACAGATTCATTTTTACTGAAAATGCACCAAGTGAATGGTGGTTTTTCCACAAAGTTACCTAGGATATCTGGTATTTAAGAAGCAGGAATTCTGTTTCTACTCTTACTGATTCATCCACATTGTGTCATTTTTCAAATTGTGGTGCTTTTTGTGCAGTGTCCCTCAGGACCTTAGATTAGTCCTTAAGACTTACATTTATTGTGCTTTCCAGAACCTGTTGCAACATGAAATACAAGTCGTTGACTCTAGGAGCTAACCGACAAGTGTTCTCTGCTGAGAAGATTAGATTATAACAAAATACAACAGTTACACTTTTTTTTTTTAGTCTACAAATACCGGTAACTTTCTGTTTTCTCTTAGTGGGTATGACTATAGCATACCACTTTTTAGTGAAGGCTGGAATGACCTTCATTACACCTGTAGAATCAGTAAAAAGTACTTTCAATTGAAAGGTGGAGGAAGTGGAGAATTGAGATAGGTTTTTTTTCTGTTAAATAATAGTTCATTCTGTATAAATTAGATCCAAAGTCTTGTCTGATAGAGAAACTTACATACTTTAACTACAGTGAAGTACTTAGACTGATAAAGGCTTCTAGTTTAAATGTTGCATACATGCAGAATATATTTAAAACTAAAAGCTAATGTGCTGATAAATGATACCAGAACTGGTAGACCACATTGCATAGTGATCTTTTTTAGGACTTTCAACTTTATAGCTATACTTGTTTGGTTAGTCTGGTGCAATTTTCCCTGATCTCCATGAGGATTTTTAGATTAAAGGCTGAAG
>VFFE01006902.1:942075-990779 GCA_008921705.1 Burhinus oedicnemus
AAAAAAAAAAGGAGGTGGGGGGGGTGTATAGATTTTAAGAACACCTAAGTGCAGTTGAACTACAGCACTCATTAGGCTTTTACTTTCAGAGACTGAGAAGTGAAGTAATTGAGTTTTTGCCATGCAGAAGCAGATTTGAGCCCTGCAAACCTGTACTTAGCTTTAGACAGTGTGCAGTGCACACTTCTCTACACTGCATGCTTAGGTACTCTGACACATTTAAAACAAATTACACTGAATCACTAAGAGAAATGTTAGATAGCTACAGTGTTCTTGTACCTGTGTTTTGGGTGAGAGAAGAATGGCTCCAATAAAAAAATTTGCCTTTCACATCATTTTAACTATTTCACTCTGACAGTATTGATTTAGCTCGGTGCTAACTTAAAACTGCAAACAGTTTGTTTGTCCTTGTACATGTTGCAAAGTATCTTAAAACAATTCTGCTTGGGAACAGATGGTATTAACAGGCAGGAATCCAGGGGAGGGGGGAGGGTGAAATCTGTTAACTCTGGGCACTTCCCAGGGGAGCAATCTTTCTTTCTTCCCCCCCTCCTCCTTGTGAGCATGGAAGACAATTCTGTGCTGGCATGAACACTATATTTCCACCAAATTAAAAAAAAAAAAAAATCTATTGCTTTGTCATTATAGCAGGATCAAATTAGCTTATAGTTTTCCTTGTTTTGTTTTTTTATATTAATCACAGTGATAACAAACTGAGGCTGGGAACATACTGAAGGACACTTGCAAACTCTAGTAATACTAACAGGTCTTGATCTGGACTAGAGAATTATGGTTTTTAATGAGTGTTTCAGCAAAGCAAGTTAGTTGAGTATTTTTTTTATCTTTCCAGGATCAAACTTGAATCGCTGTGGCTTCAGAGGCTCTTCATATTTAGGGATGCCATTCAATCCCTCCAAGGTCAGTTGAGCATGTGTGTGTGGGAAATATTTTCAATTAGGCAATAAATGTTCATGTGTCTTTTGCATAGTATTAACTGCATAATAAAGGAATATCTGGAAAGCAGGAATTTTCGCACTGTTAATACACTGAAATGTTTGCAGAGCTTTTAGAAAACATGCATAAGAAACATACTGAAATGGTACTGCTTGAGTTTCCAGGGTAGTAAAGAAATTGACATAAAATTGTGGCTTGTCTCAGTGCACTCTACCCCTTCTCTAATCTGTTACTGAAGCAGGGAAACTTCTCTAACTCAAGAACTATCAGCTGGTAGAGGAGGGCAGAATAGCTCTGTATAAAGTGGTGCAGCACATGCCATTCTTCAGTATTCTTCTTCCTGTGATGAAACATGCATTTTTGATTGCACCTGGTATCCATTCAAATGTAGGCAAGTCTCTGCTCATCACAGTTTGTCATGACTGTAAGAGAGGATGCCTTGAAGCCCGTGGAGCTGAGTCAAGAGAGTTAAATCCGTATACAAAAAGAAAGTGCCCTTAATACAAGCGAGAGAGTAGGTTAGCAGTGGCTTCTAAAGATGGTACAGAAGGTCTGATAGGGTTGGAAGAGGGAAGTAGAGGCCAGTGTGCAGGAAGGACTGTGAAAGAGGTACAGTAGTTCTATCCTGTGTTTGAGAGTGAAGAGTCAAATTTCACTGAAGAGTAGATGAAAAGTCTGGAAGAGCACTAAATTATCTCCAAGTACTTGATTTTTGTAGTGGACAGATAGCAAGATTTTAAATATGAATGAATGAATCTTGGCATCTGAAATTGAAAGCAAGGATGGACATCTGATACACAAATGACTGTAATTGAGTGTAAAAATGCTTGAACTAACTTGAGTATGAAGGTAGTACAGCAGCCTGTTTTGGCTTTATTTTTATTTAGTCTTAACAGCATCACTTTATGCTTCTGAATAACTCGTGGGAATGTTAATCTACACTGGAGTAATAACTGCATATGCCTCTTTGCATAGCAAGTCAACAAAATACTCATAGCAGTAATCTTCAGAGGTTGCACTTTCTAACAAGGGAAACATAGTTGTGAAGAGGGGTTTTTTACATCTATACCCCGAGTGCTACAGTGGCATGTGACAGGCAAGGTAATTTGTCTCTTGGTTTGCTTTGGTATTTATCCTGTTTTACACTACAGATGGTGTCTGCAGTGAGCTTGGACTGTAGTAGCAAGGTGAATTCATCATCTGTTTTAATTGGAATTAACCTCAGTGGCAATCCAACCACCTGCTGAGCTTGAAGGAGAAAAGGAAAACTTAAAACTAAACCAATTTGGTATCTGTACTGGTGACTTATTGGGATACTTTGTTAAAAATAAAGACAAAATGGTAGACAATAATTTCAGTATAGTTGTATAAGAAAAAGACTGGTTTTACTCAGAAGGAAGATGGTTGTCTTTGATAAGAGTCACCTTAGGAAGTTGAGGTTGTCATGCTGTTATTGTGACATAATAGTGTAATAAAATGAATAAAGACATAATTTTACCAAACTGAGATAATAAAAATGTAGCAGTCATGTTTCCTCAAAGGTTTGGGTCAGTGCCATGTGGTGTAGTACATTAAATCAGTGCATGCTTTTAGGAACCTTTTTCAAGTCCTCCCCAGTGTATAAAGCTTGAAGAGTGAGTTCTGGATATAGTTCTGAGAATCCCGTAAAGGCCCCTGAAGACAAAAAGTCTGTGAGATCGGCAAAGCATTATTATCCCTTCCCAGCACTTTCTGGTGTTTTAATTTAACTCTTAACTTCCAATAGTACATGGTTCATACTTAAATATTCTCTTTTCAGGAAATGTGTTACAGCCCATCGGTGTCTCATGATGTGTTAGCTCATCTGCAGAGGGGACAAAGGGGTGGAATCATGTAACCTGTGGAAATTAATTACAAGGCCATTATCTCAAGAAAACTGTTCGCAGATGGATGTGCTTTTTATTCAAGCACTGCAATACTTTTTTCATTGCATCTGCATTAGAGGGATCAAATCTGCTTAATTTATTGGCATTCAAAGGTTTAAAATATTTCCAGCATTGTTGCCCCAAAATGTTCTGAAATAACTCAGAAACTTCGGAATCCACTGCAATGACTTTGAATTATGGTTAAGGTCTTATAATTTTTCTTTATTGATCATTTTAAAATGTTCTATTAAATCTATGTCTTGAAAAACAATTTTTGAAAAAGCCTGTAAGCATTTTGGATTTGCATTGACAGTTACTATTTATTACATGCCACTACAGTGATTTCGTTCTTGAATTCTGAGAGTGCCATATTGGAGGTAGCCAAATCTCTTCCGTCACTGAGGTCCCTTCAAAATAGTAGAAAAAAGCAAAGGATATGTTAGAATTTCCAACTTTACTAAATGTTACCAGGATAGCTCATTTGGTTTTGGTTTGGGGTTTGGTTTTTTTTGGCTGTTACCCTTTCAGTGTTTGATGGTAGTGTCTACGCAGCTCTTGGGACTGTAGCAGAAGAGAAGCAAAACCATATCCACTTGACCAACTCACCACACGCAGCCTTAACAAGCCTTAGTGGTCTTAACTGTAAATGAAGGCTAAGAGTACCACTTCTGTCAGTGCATTTAAACGTGCATCTTTTTTTAAAAAAAAAAAAAAAAATTATCTGATTTTAAATGGCTTCAGGTTCTGCAGTCTCTCTGATTTGGTGTTACTGGAGTTTAAACTAGCTCTTTAATTTAGGGGTGAACAGTCTCCTTGGAGTTTCAGATGGGCCTAGGTCTTTTCAATCTCTTTAAAGTATTATGAATGAGTTTTAGGGGCTAGATTGAAAGCCAATACCTGGAACTCTTATGTAAAATTGAGGTAAAGAACATATGCTTTCACTTGTGGGGGGGAAGATCTGTTTTGTGTTCCTGACAAAACATTATATTTTCTCAAGGCTGAAACAATCCATGTTTGTAACACTGATGCCAGGTGTGAGAAGAAGGGTTTTTTTGAAAGTGAGACTCTGCCTGTGTAGGAGTATGTTTAGTAGCATTCTTTACTAGTGTTTGGAGAGACCTTGCCTTTGCAGCAGAGAAAGTTTTTTAGCCCTTTCTGCAGTGGTCAGCAGGAGTTGTTGGTGACCATGAGTTATGTTTAAATAGATGTTCTGGATAATGTAGTAGGGAACATTATCATGTCACTGAACCAGATTTAAACGTTAGAAAGCTTCCCTTCTGTCGTGGTTTGGGCCAAATTGGCCCAATCCGGTGGAACGACAGATGCTCTCTCTACTACTTTAATGAAATATTGATAATAAAATAATAAAAAGAAAAATAATGAAATAGATACAAAACCGTATCAAGCTCCCAGGATGACAATCACGTCACCGAGTCCAGTCTGGGACTTCCTCAAACCAGGACACCCTCACCTTCCATCTTTCAGTATTAATTCTTTTCAGGAAGGCCCAGATTGTGGAGACCATGATGGTAACGCCCGTAGAGCAGAACTCTTTTACTCCATTACTGACAGCCAAGTTAATCTGTTTCCTGTGTGACCTACAAACTGTAAATATCACAAAAGGTGAAGCTTCTAGAGAGAACAGGACCTAGCCATATCCCCATTGTTGTCTTCTCAGTATGTCTGCACCAGTCTATTAGTTCAATTAGTTCAGATCAGTAGAGAGCACTTTAAGAGCAGTTTATTGTGCTTGCTTCAAAAGAGCAAGACACGCAAACTGGGCTCCTTTTGAATGAAACTGAACCAGAAGTTGCACTCCAAATGAACGTGTCCATTAGTGGGCCACCAGTCCAAGGACCCAGGACTACAGCTGGCACAAACTCTGAAATGCACACAGTGTAGGCATCGATACTGTAGGACCTACTGTTCTGCCCTCCAGACCCACTCCTGTTGCATTACTCCTTCATGGAGACATAACCTTACTGGATTAAGTGTATTTCTTCTGGTTGTTTAGTGTAAGTGTTTAACAATCCATCCACAGTTTAACAGCTTTCTTGATGCTAGTTTCTGAGATGTAACTGATGCCATTCTTAAAATAACTTCATTCTGTTAACCTCTTTGTCCTTTGCCCGTGAAGCTCACAGTCTGAGGTGGTGGCAGCAGTGGGGTTTTTTGTGCTTAGGCTGACGGTTTGCTTAGTTGCTGCTGTTGCTTTAGTCTGCAGTGTCTATGAGGCAGAAATAGTTTTATTTCACTAAAAGTGGCGTCTGTTCATAGTACAGAACTTAAAAAGGAACTTTTTTTTACCAAGCTTGAAGATGCTGATTAAAAACCAGCTGCTTTCGCTACAATGTCTGTGATAAATTTGGGAGAACTTCTACACAGTGCCTGAATTTGTCCTTCATTGCAGAGGCAGTCTAGCAACGCTTCTTCTCACCCATGCAAATTTTAGAGGTATTAGCAATTATCTCATGAAACTTTGAGACTTGGTGAAATCATTTGTGTTTGGAGAAGCTGTTCCAGCCCTACTTTGTCATAGCAAATTATCACAGGGCCAGTTTCTACAAATTTTATGAATTCTCAATTTTATCCAAAAAAGTATGGTTTTCTTGGGTGGTAGTATTTTGGGTTTTTTTTGTCTGAAGTGTCCAATTATTCTGATTGTTGTCCCCTCAAAGACATCCTGTTACTTGGGCTCAGGTATTTTGTTGTCTTAATGTGTGAAGTATATATTGGTGTGTGTAGGTACAACATAAAATTTTAGAAGTACTGTCACAATGAGCTTGAAATAATTACGTGGAGCCTAGAAGATAAAGTGAATTCCAGTACACTTCAAATTTGAACAATTATTATTAGTGTACAGAATATATTATTCTTGTATTATTCATTTGGTGAATATCTGTTTTAATTTTTTTAAACCACATGGGGTGAACAAAGATCTGTTAGGCTCTCAAAAGCTTCCAAAATCTGACAGTAATTACACATACGAAACATCATGTTGGCCTTTGAGTATGCCTTTTAGTAATTCCTGTATGATCTCATATTTGATTCTGATCCTTCTGTGTTTAATTTAATGTTAGTGAAATATTGGCCACATTCGTTGGGATTTTTGGCCCTAAACCAAATGTTCTGAAGCATTGGCTGCATACCAGTGTATTGGATCCTGTGTCACTTCTACTGGCTTTTTTTAATAATTGCTTATATCTAGCAGTATACCAACTTATTGTATAAAGAATTTAATTACTAGCCACATGATAATCCTGTTACAAGAGAAAACCATTAGTAGTAAAGGTAGTTGTGCGACTTACAAGCAGCTGTTCTTGAGTGCTGAGACCATCTCCCTGATTCTCCACATGGTGACATTTGAAAATCACGTCACCTGACAGTCTTTTCTGCATTACTTGTACCTAAGTACTTGTTCGATGTTCAAGGACAGAAGCAGATGGCAGTACAAATTTAGCTGTGAACTTCATGATTGTATATACAAGCAGCACACACTATGCTTTATATGCATCACACAAGTATAGTTTGTGCTTTTTATTTAAACTGCCAGGTTGCAAAGTTTTACACAGCTGTGGTGTTGCTGAAACCCTGTATTTGGAAAAGCAGAGTGCCAATGCTACATATTGAAATGCTTGGATAGAAAAGGAAGTACACATAGAATTGTACATTGTCTAGATACTGTAGTGATTGATACAATTTGTTTGGGGCGGATGCTATTATTTAGTTTCACGAGCGTACAGTATATGTGCTTATGACACTTTGTCTGCAGCCTGTTTTTACTTCAACAAGTCATAGTGTAACAGAAATACCTGCATTCACTAAAAAATAAGGGCCTAGTTAGTTGTTTAACCATGTTTGTAGGCTACCAGAGCTTTACAGGCAATATAGAAAAGTGCAATTAAAAAAATAAATCTTGTGAAGAAGGAATTTTCAGTTACTTTATGTAGACACTGTGTGGAAGATTGTCTCTCGAAGGAGAATGTTGTGTGATAACTATAGACACCTTAGAAAATTTCCTGAACATCCAAACACATTTGTGGTAGTTAGAACATTTGGATAGAGTTTTTGTAAATAAGGTTTTAAAAAGAAAATCTGAATATCCTTAGAATGAACCTTCCTTGCTTAGTGAATGTAGTCTTCCTCTCGAAATAATATATTCAAAGGTAAAGTTGAACTCTTTCACTATATCTATTACTGATCAGTTATTCCTGATGTCAGTATTGATTTGCAGATGAACTACCTATAAAAGTGTGTAAACAGAGCAGTGGTGCACAGTTAACATTGATTTGCAGGCCCTAGCATTTTCAGTGTATTTGTGTGAAATGAGCAGAGTCATCTTCTGCACTTCCGCTGCTCCAGGTTATTCCAAGTAGGGAGAAATTAAATGTTCCTCTAATTCCAGTTTAACTTCCACTTTACAGATGTTTGGAAACTTAGTTTTCTTCTTAGTTGCTGATGGGAACTGCTGGGATACTTTATAAGCAGTTGATCCTTATACTGGAGAACCTTTCCGCATATTTTTCATCAGCAAGTGTGTGTCTTGTATTTCTTTTGACAAAATATGTGAGAAGCTTTAGCTGCAAAGCTTGCAACATTGAGAATCCTTTTGGACAGAACCGGTTCAAATTTGGCTTTTTAGAATAGAGAGAGAGACTTGCTTTGCTTAGAAGTGAATTAACCAGTTGCATTAAACTGAATAATTCTCTGTGTCAGGGCAAATTTGTGTCACCTTATATGTCTGGATTTTTGGAGCTGAGTTTTATATTTGAAATAAGTTGATGCAT
The DNA here is from genome assembly GCA_008921705.1 of Burhinus oedicnemus. Lineage (NCBI taxonomy): Eukaryota > Metazoa > Chordata > Aves > Charadriiformes > Burhinidae > Burhinus > Burhinus oedicnemus. Next base: position 949,721 of record VFFE01006902.1, read on the forward strand.
TGTAAGGGTTAAGCTGCTTATAATAAAATTTTTAAGGGGAAGGTATTCTGAAAGGAAGATTTTTGGTTCTGTCAGATTTGAAATGCCTAAAATTGGTATGATAGGCCAAGTTGTTCCTTCTGAGATTAGAGCCTGTCATCTGCTCAAGTTAGAAAAACATGTTTCATGACTGCAGTAGCTTTTCCTAAGCTGTTTGAGGGCACAGCTGTCCTCCCATCTGTGGGGTGCCCCATGGGGAAGTCTGGGACTGGGGCACCTCTCTGACAAGGAAAGGCTGAGAGAGCTGGGACTGTTCAGCCTGGAGAAGAGAACGCTCAGGGAGATCTCATCCATATGTATAAATGCCTGCAGGGAAGGTGCAAAGAGGATGGAGCCAGGCTTTTTTCAGTGTGGTGCCCAGTGACAGGGCCAGAGGCAATGGGCACAAACCAGAACATGAGAGGTTCCCTCTGAACATCAGGAAGCATTTTTTTCACTGAGTGATCGAGCACTGGCACAGGTTCCCCAGAGAGATGGTGGAGTCTCCATCCTTGGAGATACTCAAAAGCCATCTGGACATGATCCTGGGCACCTGGCTCTTGGTCACCCTATTTGAGCAGGTGGGGTTGGACCAGATGACCTCCGGAGTCCCTTCCAACCTCAGCCATTCTGCAATTGTGTGTGTGTGTCACTGGGGGATGTGCAGGGCAGGAGACAGTGATGAGGGGCACTGGCAGCTCAAGGGTAGGAATGAGAGCTGTTGAGATTTGGGCCCTCTTCTCAACAGAGAGTCCAGGGCTGGAAATGAGGGAGAGGAGATGCAAGCTCTAGCACTCACTCCCATACTGCCCTTCTCTGTTGTGTAGCTAGAGCTTATTCAGTGCTGCTGCAGCCACTTTCACCTTGTTTTCTGCCTCCCTTTCCCAACTGTGTTTGATTCTGTAGTGTGAGGACAGTCCCTTGCTGCCCAGTGGGTAATAAATATTTTTCTCCCAGTTTCTTCTTAGAAGCAAAGCTTCTTGGCTTTGGAAATAAACATGGCTTGCCTGAAAAAAGACCATGTACATATAACAATCTTATTCAATTTGGTTTATACTGCTTTTTGCATGTGTTTTTACAATGAATTGCAAAATAAAAATGGCAGCTAACTAGAGAATCCTAGTAAAACGTGGTTAAAAAACTTGCTTGTTTCTCCTGCTCAGTAGAGACAAATAGTTTTTATCTTCTTTAAAAAGTTGTCTTCCAGTTGCTCCAAACTGAACCATCTCAAGTATCCAAAGTCATCTTGTTAAATGTGGTTTCTGTTGTCATGAAGTGGTACAGTCCAGGATGTGCCTAGGAAAAATAATAATTCTAGCACAGCTGCATCAATACTGCCACCCGTTATTGTGACTTGTATCATGTGACTAGTCAGCATTGAACTCTCATTTTAGCTTCTCAGTTGATGTTATTTGCTATATAAATACTTTAAGTTCTGATTATTGTTTTAGAATAGACATGAAAGTAGATGAGAGGCTAATTTGCCATTGCTTCAGTTGACAGATGACTAGTAATCCCTCACACTGCTTTCTACTTGTAGATCATTAGATTGTAAAGTCTTTGTGGAAAGGACCTCCAGAGGCTTTGCTGATTAACAGTGCTTATGCAGCTGCCAGGAAGCTAGTGCCCAGTGGTGTGTCAGGATAAACTTAGGCACAATTGAGCACATTCTATCTCTTTGCTTAACTTGCATAAATACCAGTCTTGGCAAAGCTTTTTTCCAAAGCTTCATACTGACCAACTATTTACAAGCATAGCAGAGCTGCGTAGTAGCTTGCTTTGATTCAGGAAAGTTGAATGGGGTGACTTCGGTTTAGCCATAATGATTGAAGGGACAAGAACTTTGTTTACCTCTTAATTATTTTTTAAAAACAAATGCTTGGCAGTAATAAAAGGTCTTACGATGGTTCGATTATTTATTATTTTTTTTTCCCCCTCCCTTTTTCTAGGGTCCAGGTATATCTCATCCCTATGATAGTGGGCACATAGCAATGACTTACACAGGTCTGTCATGTCTGGTTATTCTTGGAGATGATTTAAGTCGAGTAAATAAAGATGCCATACTGGCAGGACTGAGAGCTCTCCAGCTGGAGGATGGAAGGTAAAAGCTATTTTATATTCTACAACTCTCCTGAAGGTTAGTAGAAAACCCAGATGTGGAATGAAACATAAGAAAAATGGGGTTTATGAAAGTAGCTTTATAATATTTTCTTTCTATTAGAAAATACTTTGGTGAGTAGTCAGTGTCAGTAATAGAACACATGCCAGTTTGCAGGACCAAACAGCACTTTTTGAATTGGAGAATGACAGTGTTTGCTTACAACTCTAGATACCTGTTACTCGAAAGTCAATGGCTTGGTTTATGCCTTGGGAATAGTAGTTTTTCTGCTCTGTCCTTCAGATAAATGAGGTTTTCTGTGTTCATATTCTCTGGTTTTTTTGCAGGGCCACGGAACAATATTATGATAATGTTTGCTCTGCTTTGTGGGAGGTTGAGCTTTGTTTAGTTTTGAGAGAGTCAAGATATCAATATACAGGATGAATTAACCTATATGTTACTTATAATGAGTATAGTATTACTACACTTCATCGTGAGATTCATTCTTTTTGCATGCATTCTTTAATAGATGGTATATACCCCTTGATCTGCTTCTGTTGGTGGAGTATTTTGGGTTTTTTAATGCACGCTGAAACTGGTAGCTAATGAAAACTTCTGCTAGGGCACATGATCGGTCTGTGGTGTTAAATTTTACTGAATGTCATTTTTGAAAGAGTACTTTAAAAAATGCAGTATTATAGAAATGCTGGTCCTGAAGGAGTTGTTTGACCTCACAATCAAATTGCTGTCACCATTTATGAGTTGAGAAAGCTTTTGTTTTGGTCAAATGGCTTTGTATCACCTAGACATCTTATATAATTAATTTTTTTTAACACAAGTGTTAAAATGCAGTGTTGCATGTGTTTTTTAAAAAGAAAAAACAAACATAAAACACCAGAATGTTCAGAATGTAAGCAGTGAATGTGAACTATATGATGTACAATTTTCTGTTATTTATAACAGCAGACTGACCTTAATGGGCCAAATCCTAATGCAGGCATACAGATGTATGTACATGTACTTGTTGATCTGCTGTAGTTTGCAGTTTCTTCGAGCATGTAGAGGTGCCTGTTCCATTGCTCTAAGCATTCCTATTATAAGTTGGACCATTTTTATTGTTAAAATATATCCGAAAGGAAGGAGTTGCTCCCTAGCATCCTGAAGTGATTACTTGTCATGTTGCGTGATTACAGTAATAAGCTACATGCAGTTAACCTCTTCTACATTTTTATATCATGTGGCTTTAATGTACAGACTGATAACTTTTATACATGATCCTGTGTTTCCTAGTCCCTGCTGAAGAGTGCCAGCTAGCCCCTAGAGGGAAAGGAAAGTTCTTTACACATCTCTGGTATAGAATTGTTACTTTGGCTGGAGACAATTTCCAGTGTGACAGACATTTTCATACCTATGAAAACTGCTTTTACTGCCCCAAAGGGGAAGGATGTGCAAAGGCCAGAACTTGAGCTAACCTCTTATCCAGGTGGAAACAGCAAGTGAGCTGAATGAAGGAAGGAGACATTTTTCTGCTGTTATACTAGTATAAGTATGCTAATCTTATTTAATAAAAAACATGTGTGATGAAACAAAAACTAAAAAATAATAATAAAAAAATAATTGTAATTATATGGTCTCTTTACATTATGAATAAATGTGTGTATTTTAATTTCTATCTTGCTTCAAATCACATTCAGCTAAAGTATCAGGATAACATACAATGCAGCTGTCACCTGAGGATGGGGTGAGATTGTAAACCACAGTGCTGGCAGATCTTAAGTGTCCTGGTTTCCCAGAGTGTCCTGTGCCATATCCAGAAAGCAATGGAGGTCATCCCCATCTGCGCTGCAAAAAGCGGGGCCTGGCACCGTTGCAGTAAGGAGGGATGAAAGTATCTCCCAGTAAATGTTGGAAGCTTTTCTATGCAAGAGGATAATGGGGTACATACTTGAATTGCAGGGTCAAAGAGGGAGTGTCACAGTGGTGATAGTCATGCTTAAAACGCTGTCTTAAAGTCAGAAGTGTCTTTTTTTATCTTTCTTTTTTTAGAGGGGATCTGTCAGGAGGACTTACGAAGATATTCTGTTGTGCTGGCTTCTTGCAAATGGTTAATTCATAAATATATTCTGACTAGCTCTTTGAACAAAATGGAGGCTTGTCAGACAGCAAATCACAGCATTCATCTTCATTTTAAGGGTCTCTGAGAGAGAGCACAGAATTGTACCTAGATAACCCAGATACAATAACTTTAAAGTATTCATAGAGTTTGGAAAGATTGTAGCCATACGAAATAAAAAATTGGATTGAAAGTAATTTTCACCATTTATATTAGAAATTGGAGTAATAACAACTACATGGAAAACTGATCCTGAAGTTGTAGTCAGGAAAGAAAGCCTTTTGAGCTATGAAGTTTTCTAGGAAGGCAAAGAATTCTGCCAATTACAGAATAGTAAATGATAAAGTGATTAACTCATCCATCAGTATGTACTGTGATAGGTGAAAGAATGTAAGCATTAAGGTCTTCGAATAAAGATCAGTGTCATTACATTGCTGGAAATAAAGTCACTCAGGACCCTAAATGTTAACAATTGTATTCATTTTGCTCGGCTTAGTTAGAATCACTTCTTCTAAAAGGAAAACCTAGCATAGTTTAGGGTTATATTTATGTGAATACTGTAAATAGAAGTAACTCATTTTGAAAGGAAAAATTATGCAATTCCTTGAACTGCTTTTCATATTTTCTGATATAACAGGCTGTATAATGACAAAAACGTTGCTTTCAGTTTCTGTGCAGTGCTGGAAGGAAGTGAGAATGATATGAGGTTTGTGTACTGTGCCTCCTGCATCTGCTACATGCTCGATAACTGGTCAGGCATGGATATGAAAAAAGCAATAGACTACATTAGAAGAAGTATGGTGAGTATTTGCGAAGTGTTATTTCTTACTACATTTTAAAGTTCCTAGCTTTATTTCTTTACTGCGACAAAAAACCTCTCTGTCCAAAAGAAAATATTCTAGTAATTTCTTTCTTTTCTGTTCCTACTTTAGCAACTTGAAAAAGTACTTTTTTTTTTTTTAATTTTTATTTTCTTTGTAATAGTGTGTACTATCAAAATATTTTTATTTGGTGTGTATGTTCACTACAAATTAAATCTGATTTTTTTCTTCAAAACTCAATTTAAAATTGAAAGCAAGTTTTTGAAAACTGAGGCCTGATGTTCCAGTAAGTTCGAAAAAGTGCATAAAGCACAGCATCAGTAAAATCCTCATGTTGCAACGAGCTGTAGTCCTGCTTTTTTAATGATGTACAGAATCAAATGAAAAACTAATTATTGACATCAGTTCAAGTTTAATAAATGTTTCCAGATATGCACTTCATTATTTATTTATTAGATGTTTGGAATGAAGGAAAATACTAGTACATAAGTTTTTTTCCAGTGTCTGTGCAAACTGTCTTCATATTAGGTTGGAGCAAAAGTGTTTTCAAGGTTTTTTTTATGATGTTTTCATTAGTTTAATTGAGTTTCATTTTCCAAGATTAAAATAAATTATTTTCAAAGAAGCTGAGTAAGCTTGTTCCCTGAATGTGAGTAAGCATACACAGTAAACTCTTCCAGTTTAAAAAAAAAAAAAAAAAAGCCAAATTTATGATGACATACAACTTCTGATATAAATGAGTATGTTTTAGTCATTGCTGTCAGCAGTGAGATTGTAAAATTTAAGTGAGAAACAAGTCTAAAAAAGCCTTAATACCCTTGCTTCAGTCCAAATTGGTTTTTATTTTATGTTTATTTTTTAAGGAGGTAGTTAGATGCATAAGCATTTCTTACTGTACATCACAAGAAGCTTCCTGGAACACTGCCATAGACTAGTTGGGAACATAAATTTTCTTCTTACGTTCTTTTTCAAAAAATGTAAAATCAGTCTAATTCATACATTGTGCATTCATGACACTAGCCTGCGTACTAGAATAGAGAGTATGAACAAAACTTTATACTATCACACCTACATGGCTTTTAATGCCTTTTAATGTGTTTCTACTCTGCTTACTCCCCTCAATGCCCCTCAGCAGGACAGGGGAGAGAATAGGAAGAGCAAAAGCAAGAAAACTCATGGATTGAGGTAAAGACAGTTTAATCTAAGTGAAGGAAAGAGGAAGTAAACAAGTGATACAAAGGCAATCAGTCACTCACCACCTCCCATGAGCAGACCAATACCCAGCCAGTCTCCAAGCATCAGCTGCCTTGGAAGACACCTCCCTCCTACCCTTTTTCTTCTGCTACCCCAGTTTTATTGCTGAGCATGAGGTTACAAGATTTATCCCCTTGGCCAGTTGGGTTCAGCTGTCCTGGCTCTGTGCTCTCCCAGCTTCTCCTTCAGTCCCCGCCTGCTCACTGCGGCATGGTGAAGTGGAGAAAAAAAAAAAGAAAGCCTGGATGCTGTGCTTGGTGTTGATAGTCTGTCCAACAGCTGTTCCCTGCAGCCCATGTCTCCCTTGCTTCTGGCAGGTCAGCCTGTGAGCCCCTGAGATTTGTGGTCCCACTTCAGTTGCTGGTACTCAGACCACCTGTCTTACCCAACAGGTATTTGGACCCGAAGTTTGCTAGCACTTACGTATATACAGACACTGAATAGATAGCACACGTCCACAGAAGATAGTTAAAAATAGGATTTAATAAGTCTTGGACCGACTGAGGTGATCAAGGGCAGGGCTTAGTGATACAAGCACACAGACCAGCAGTCTGTTCACGCTCTGCTAGCACCTTTTATCCACTTTCCCCCTCTGTTTTTCCTTGCTTGTTCCTCCCCAGTCTGTTTTGATCTTTGCCTTTCCCTAGCCATCCCTTAGTAAGTTGTGCACACCCCTGCATTCCCCAGAAAACACCCCATAACAAGGTTTATACAATGCCAGGATTTTCTTCCCTGGCATCCCATAAGAGCCCTTGTACCCCAGCAGTTAATAGCCCATGTTAGTTAGCAGGGGTTTCCAGGTGGAAGACATCTATGCTGGCTCCTTTTCAGTGGGCTTCACCCAGGGACAATGATCTATGCATTCTCCTTTCACAGTCTGAGGGAGCAGCCAAGTCAGGACGTTTGCTTTTCACTGACTAGGTCAGGAGGGTTGTTCTTCCTCTGATCCTTGCTGGGCCTTTGTTTTTACTTAGATTAGCCATTAATCAGGTAGCTCAGCAGAGATACAAAAGGAAAATCAAATACTAAGAAAGAATAGAGAACAAAACCAAAGAGCAAAATCCTCATTGTGTTCTATACATCACATGAACTGTTAGTTAGCACGTCATACACAGAGGTGTGTAAAGTAATAAGTAACACTGAAAAGATGAAGTGAGCAGGGAACAATTATTTCTTTCTAAGACAAGAACTGGAGGACATCATGTGAGGCCATTGGTAAAGCAGGCAAGTGGTTATTTTTGAAAGTTTGGAGCTTCGAAATGGCCCTGGAAATTTACTGTCTGCAGTGATCTTGAACCAAATTTATAGTTTGCTTCCAGAGCCTTAGCATTCATCCTTGTACCTGCAAATTCCAATTGTTACGTTTGTACTAGGAAAATTGACACCACTTAAAAAACAAAACAAAACATTGAAGTCTGAACAGAACAAGACCTCTGGAAAGGGCTTGTAATAATACTTTAATTGACCAGTGAAGTAAAACTGGAATCTGGGCATGGCTGAAGTCTAGAAGACACTGTGGCGCATTACAAAGACTAGGGTCTTTTCCTGTCTAGCTCAGAGAATAAGAGATCCTGTAAGCAGTGTTCTGTGGACAGCAGTCAGCTTAGCATGTACTAATGTGTAACAAGAGATGCTATGTTTTTGGCCAGCTTTACTGTGCATTGGTAGATTGACTATACCTTGTGTTCAGTAGGACTTCTTTTTTAAAAGCATTAGTATATTGTTAATTCACTGCAGAGTTGGTACGCACATGTATGCTAGTTTTGTCTGGGTTTTCTGGGTATGCACAATGTTACCTCATTCTGGTACTTCCATTAATTATAAAGCAAAAGAGATTGCATTGCTCAGTAGTAAACTGCTATGACAGAAAGTGTAGTTTTGTTTTACTGTCATATGTCATCATTTGCACATAGATGAAGAAAGTGATAGTTCACAAACTTGTTCTCAGTTATTTAAGTTGGCAAACGTGAAGTGGAACTAATCTGGATGGAGAGCAACATGACTGGTTAAACAGAGTAATCTTTGTAATAAGCTTCTGGATATTTTAGCTTATTCTTTGGAATTTATTCTTTTCAGTGATGTAGTATAAGAATTGTGACAGTTCGATACAGCTGAAGGAGGGAGGGGGTTTGTGTAGCTAGGCACATCAAGAACAGCAGAAGACTGGAACATGAAACAATGGTGTTGCTTTATTCGGAAAAGTAACTTAAAAAGGACTGAATCTTTCTATAGAATGGATAGCCCTCTTGTTATTGCTTGACTAAAAAGTGTTTATACAGTATTGATCACAAAAATAATTCTGGATCAGTTTTATTGTCAGTAAAATAATCAGGTTCCAATTACACAATTTCTATCAGCATGGGTTGATTTTTGGCTTTCACATTTGAAAGTCAGATACATCACTAATCAAAAAACCAACAGACAGTATAGTGCTGAAATTTCAAATGATGTCCACAGACTCTAAAATACTGCTTTTTGCAACATTGTTTGGTTTACCACAAATTTGTTTTTTACGTAGAGATATTGCAAGAAGCTTTTAAGTATAGCATCTGCTTCTTCTGGTATAGTAGAGTCCTCTTGAAATGCAGGTATATGAGTCTGTTGACACAATTAAGTTGGTTGTGAAACTAGACCGTGAAGCAAAGATTGTACCCAACTGGATTTACACATTTCCTCAGGACAGTATTTAATTATGCAGTCTTCATGTTGCAGTAACCTAGAGCCTCTCTTGCATATGATTTCCTGGGTCTTTTAAAAAAGACAACGAAACAAAAATATTTCCCTAGTTCTTTAATGCACACAAGTCCCCAAGGAGCAGCTGCTGTCTGTAAATAAATAGGCACCAGTCAGCCAAAGGTCAGCTATTGTCTGTTAAAATTTCAAGCTGATTGTACAGCCCAACATAGTACACTGTCTGGGATGCACACTTAACAGCTTTTCTCTGGAGCTAATTACTTTGTCATACATAAAGCAAACCACCTCCTCTTACAATTACTGTTTGTAGAGTTAATTAGCTTTGCCAGCCCAGCTTTACTAATCAGCTTGCCTTTGCTTAGCAACTTCTGGGCCTGTGGAGCGTGGTAGCACATTTGGATTGTATTCTCAAAAGGCAGTAGAAAGAGTTTAAAGTAACTTTACACTGTGTGTTTCAACAATCAGATGTTCATAGGGATTACTTAAAATTGACTGGTTCAAACTTTAGAAGGTCAAGCTGCAGCTTGAAGTCTATGTATCAATATTAGTCTTCTAAGTCAACTTGCAGCAACAACTTAAAAACTGAGGAATATAGTTTTTAATGTAGCTTCTGTGTCTGCTACCATTTCCTTTTTTCTTCTCAATGTCAGCTTTAAAAACAGATCTAAAGAATAATCCTTAGGTCATTCCTAAAGACATGCTAGGTCCTGTAGCCATTCTTTGATTAGGACTATGGGAGTCATTAGTGGTCTGTAAAGGTGTCCTGTATCTACTAGACACTGGTAAATGTTTTGAAGAAACCATGAGAAACTCAGTCAGCACCCAGGGGAAGGGGGTTGGGGTGTGAGTTAAAATTGGTTTCTAACTGCCTGATCAGATATTGAACCAAACATTAATTGAGCAGTTAATGTAGGAGATGTAGGACCTGTGTGATTTAACTTCGGAAGTTAAACTTCCTTTATCTTCCTATTAAACAGTTTGGTATTTGTCCAGTGATAATTTATTAATTATTCTGTGAACTCTTCAAATAAAATAAACATTTGTAAATGTAAAATTGTAAAATAAATATTTTCCATTTTATGAATAACTTACTCTGATCTCTTGTTTCTTATAATGCAAAATGATGTAATGAATTTTTAGGGAAGAAAGATTATTATTCCTACATATACAGCATTATCTGCTCCTAGATTGCTCATAACAGACCTGTACTATATTCTTGCTGCGTTGTTTGTCAGACTCGTTTCTCCTTTTTCTCTCACTTAACAAAATGATTTTTTAGTACAGTTGAGGTATTTTTAACAGTAATATTTTATAGGGCAGGTTAAGTTTAGTCCAATAGTATGCTTTATTATGTTGCCACTTCTGATTTTTTCCTCCTCACCCTCCCCAGTCTTCATTTTATTAAAGCCTATTGTTCTTGCTCCATACTAAAGCATTTCTTGTACTTGAGTATTGTACACATACATTTTGCCTTAACCAGCTTGTGGGTTAGAGGCAGATTTAATTTATCCATTTAATTTTGTTTGAAATTACACATCCATTTTTTCTTTTTATCAAAAAATCAGGTTGGTGTGGTTTTTTGTTTGGTTTTGGGTTTTTGTTTTTTTTTTTTTTTCTTTAATGGTTGTCTGCATAACATGCTTTCCTTTTTTGGCAAAGACATGTTTACCCATTTTCACACTTTTAGCGTACATCACAACTAAAATGAACTCCATGACATGAACCCATAAAAGCTGTCTGCATTGAAACAAGGCTGATTTGTTAATGTTTTATGCCAAGTGCTTTTTCAATCATAGGTTCAGAATTTAATCATGTTAAATGGTGATTATAGTCTGATGATAATTTTGCTGGTAAACTGAGAAATTGCAATGTCTGTGAAAGTGATTTGGTTATAAAGTAACTGGTTTGTGGGTTTTTTCTTCAGTCGTATGATAACGGCCTGGCACAGGGAGCTGGACTGGAATCTCACGGTAAGAATGTTAAAATGTTCCATGCCCATTTTTAAGACTGGGATTGAAAATACTATGAGAGGTGCAGGCTATGTCATGCCTTTCCTTCTCCTCTGATTTTAAGGAAGTGGGATGAGGAGAAGCAAATCCAAAATATGCCTCAGAATATCATCTGTCTTCTTGCCTTAGTTCCAGCTTAATATCAGACCGGATGGCTCTTTATATATCAACACCATTAATCTTACCTCATGAATGTTTTGTTGAAAGGTGTTGGCTGTAGTTCTCATCTCTTCCTGACAGAGCAAACTTTTTCTACGTATGCTGTTGCTACTCTGTGGATTTATCTGCAGGAGATTTTGTGCAATGCACCTGGTAATCTCCAATTTCAGCAGCTATTAGTAAAACCTAGAAACATTCCCTCTGATACATTACAGCATTCGTTGGGGGCTCAAATCTTGAAGCAGCAGTTAATTTTTGTAAACAGTTGATAGCTGTGAAGATAAGAATTCCCAAGAGACTGGTACTTTTAAGCAAAATGTTTCTATGCCATGAAGTAGTGTTCTGCTTGTTACAGAAACTATTGACCTTTATGTGACTGATACTAAATCTATCAAATGTTTGCTGGCTTTATCGTTAGTATTGAGCTTTAATATAATTCCATCTGTTTTCTTCCTGCAGGACGGGTAAAATTGAAAAACTTAAATTATACCCCTGTGTATTTAAAAAATTAGTTAAGTTAGTGTAGGATGCTAGTAATAACAGATAGCATTACTTCAGCATCCTTCTCCTGCTACATTTCATTATCAGAATGAAAATAAACTTACAATTCCTGGATCTTCTAGCACCAGGACAGCTTAAGAAACTTTGGGCCCAAGTCATGTATCAACAGCTTGCTTATGGTCTTTGCCAGGCTGTAATTTTATCATATCAATAGACTCAGGATGGGTTTTGATGGGCTTTAAAAACTGATGGCCATGATAGACAAAGAACATGAGTTTCTCTTCTAATTCCAAATTTTACTGTGCAGTTTCCTTGGCAACAAAAAATTCCTTAGAAGCATAATTTGTGTTTACTACAACCATGAGAGTCCAGCAGTCTTTTCATAGGATTAACCATGCCTTTTTCTTAAAGTTTTGGGGGTTTTTTTTGGCTTGCTGCGCATCAGACACTCCAGTCTCTTTATATCCTCTGGGGCATTGTGTCTGAGAGTGCCTTTGATATCTCTGCTGATCGCTGGCATCCCAATAGCTTTCTTTTTTAACTTACACATGAAGAAATGTTTTCTGTTGCATTGCGATTTACTTATTTCTGGACTGCTGTGTAATGTAAATTGCACAGCATTGAGAGGCAATCCAGCTTTAAGAAAATGAATTCAGGTTTATCTGTGCAAGAGTTGGATTGAGGGTTTTTTCCCCCCTTTGCCGTACGTGCTGAAGTAACGTGGCTTTATTTATTTGGATTTTAGACTAAAATTAACACTTTCATACTTTTAAAAATCCATTGATGTAATTGTTACTACCCTAGTTAAAGTTCTGACTGAGATCAAACAGGCCTCAGTGAAAATCTGGGTATCAAACCATTGCAAAAACAACTCTCTCTTCACAGGTGGCTCTACATTTTGTGGTATTGCATCGCTGTGTTTGATGGGTAAACTGGAGGAAGTTTTTTCAGAAAAAGAACTGAACAGAATAAGAAGGTGGTGTATAATGAGACAACAGACTGGCTACCAGGGACGACCCAACAAACCTGTAGACACTTGCTATTCCTTTTGGGTGGGAGCAACATTGAAGGTAGTGTACAGAACAGCTACAGCAGAGTTGCTGACTTGTTTTGATTTATTTAAGCATTGTATCTTTTCTTTGCTTGAAAGAGTTACGTATTTGGCACAAGTGCATGCATATGCAGAGATCACTATAAAGGTCTTTCATCCTGCAAAAATGTGGGATATGGAGGTTCACCAGATCAGTGCTGTCTCAGCTGCCACTGCTTATTTCATAGATAGGGTCTATATTTTAGTATTAAAAATATACTAAGATTTAGTATATTACTCTAATGGTCTAATTTCTTTTCAGCTCTTGAACATATTCCAATATACAAATTTTGAGAAAAACCGAAATTACATCTTGTCAACTCAAGATCGCCTTGTTGGTGGATTTGCCAAGTGGCCAGACAGCCATCCAGGTAAATTTACTTTTCAAAATTATGGTGAGCGTGTGTGTGTGTGTGTGTTTTCAAAGCTAGAAATACATTCCAGCAGGCAGACATCTGAGGGGTGTAAAGGAATTTTTCTACTCAGTCTCCTTCAAAAAATGGAAAAACACAAACAAAAAAACCTCCCTTAAAATATGAGATTTTCATGATTTAAGTGGAAAGAGGGAGATGTAGTTTTCCCTTGTTCAGCCACTGAGCAAGTGAGCTGTTGTTTAGACTATTGCTAAAAGAGTATCACTGTCTATTCAGAGCTGTTTGATATGTGTTTAACTCTTCTAGTTAAAGGGAGTATTGTGCAGTGGGTATCTCTGTAAATCATCTGAGTAAAGTATTTCAAAAACTGTGTTTCCTTAATAAAGGAATCCTTTAAGCTTATTTAGAAGTCATTGATACATGTAAAACCAGTCAAAGTTTACATGGTTACATATTATGATTTACAGATTGTAGTTACACATAGCAATTATACGTAGTATATCTGAAAGTGAATTGTTATTCTTCTGCAAGTAGATAATTTGAAGTAGTGAAAAACTTGAAAAGGTGCTAAAATATTTTAATTTGAAATAATTTTAAAAGATGCTAGAAATCAACAAAGGCATAGCAAGCTTGTGAAAACAAACCTTGTGCCAGTAGTGCTGCCCAGTGGCATTTTGTACAGGGAAGATAAGCAGACTGCAGACTGACCAAAGAAGATAAAAGTTTAGTCATAATAAAGGCTGAGTCTGTTCAGAATCTGTGCCCCAATATTTCATCCTTTTGTCACTTCATTTTGAACAACAGTTGAGAATTTTTCAAGGTGGACCCACACTGGAAACACAGTGCTTGTGATACATATGCTCTCCCCACTCCCCTGAAAAAAAGCTTAGGGTTCCTGAGGACTTAGCTGTATTTACTCTGCATTATATAGATCAGTCAGTATCACTTGGAGGAAATATTTCCTTTAATCTTGATGAACCATTTACTTAGTGAGCTAGTAATTTAAAAATATCTTTAAAACCTCATTCATGTGCAAAGTTCCTTAACCTGTCTTTTAGCATAGCTGTGATTGTTTCAGGTAAGATTTGAGAAAGACAAGACTACTAATAAAGCTGTTTTTGTGTGGTGTTTTCAGTCTGAACACTGCTGTTTCCTATAAAGCAAGCTTTTGCTGTCCCTTTTGTTTTGTTGTGATAGGTGGGCTTACTGCAGCATTCTCTCCTCAGGCAGGTAGTGACATAAATCTGTGTTCATGTTTTGAAGGAGAGTAAAAAGTTAATGCAGTTCTAATGTGAAGAATTACTATAAATACAGCATTGCAAAGATTGTTTCTATGGAACTGTGATTTCATTGTCATGCATACACAGCTGAGCCTCCTATAAGCTAGTACCTGAAAGGCAAGCTGTCTTTTGATCGTTGTATATCTCCACAATAAAGATGTCACACTGTACTAACATGAAGTATCTGTGCATCTTGATTGTTCTCAAAAGCCTTCTGTTGATTAAGAGTGTACATAGTCCTCTTGACTTTCAGTGTAACAGAGTGTGGTATGGGTCATCTTGCAAATGAGTTATTAGTGCTGTTGAGACTCAGTATGGACAGAAATGATTCATTCTCCTTGAAGCATTTAGCATTTCTAAAGCTGGTAACAGTGACTTGAATTTGGTTTTGTTGCAAAACTGAGATGTGACAGAATATTCCAGGGAAGGCTTGCAAAGTAAGAATATGTCATTTTTTCCGAAGGTCCTTTCTAAGCTAGATTCTGAATTTGAACTTCTGTAGCTCCTACTTCACAAAAGCTCTGTTTAAATTTGGATAGTCAACCTGTCTTTGCTGTGCAATAATGCTTTTAGGAAGAAGACTAGAAGAAATTGCAGAAAACAGTCAAGTATTTGTGGTAATCTATATATTACATGGACTTCCAAAGTTGCAAGTAACTTTTCACAACTGATGGTTCAGGGAAATATTATTTTGTAGTCCTGATGTTCCCATGCTAACAGAGGTCAATACATTTTTAGTTCTGGAGGCCAGCAGCATTGTTTAACCCTTTTTCTTGATTTTTAAAATAGTGTTTGGACTGGCGTGCTTACTGAGCAGTGAGCTTAGAAAACTCTATTGCCTTTCAAAATTAATCTAAAAAGTCAAAAGACTCTTAAAATGCTAGTAATCCTCTGAAAACATGAGCATAAAGAAGTTAATCAGGGCACGAATTTTTTTGTTTATAGTGATCTACAGGTTGTCAAATATAGGAAAGGCTTTTATCTGAAAAATCTTCTGAATATCATTGTAGTAGTAGTAGTAGTAGTATAATTGCTTGTATAAAGCAGGTACGGGCAATGGATTAGTAGGGAGATTCATACTTCAAACCGGAACTGAACATGTACTGTATTTGTTCTGTTCCTTGTTTACAAGTGACTGATACGTATTTCGTGTTAAGCAGTTACATCTCCTACCTTGTGTTAATACTACTTGTTACAAACATTAAACCACATTAATGTGGGTTAATGGAGTTCATTTTCTTCCTAGCAGCCATATGGTGCTGTGTTTTGGATTCATGACCAAAACAGCATTGACAATGCCCTGATGTTTTTGCTGTTGTGGAGCAGCGCTTACACAGTGTCAAGGGCTTTTCTGTTTCTTTTGCTGCCCTACTAGCAAGCAGACTGGGAGTGCACAAGAAGTTGGGATGGGGCACAGCTGGGACAGCTGACCCCACTGACCACAGGGGTACCCCATACCACATGGCATTGTGCTTAGCAATAAAAGCTGAGGGAGGAAGGAGGGGGGATGTTCGAAGTTGCAGTATTTTTCCAGGAACTGGCTAAACACCTGCCTGCTGATGGGGCATAGTGAACAAATTTCTCATTTTGCCTTGCTTGTGCCTGCGGCTTCTGCTTTCCCCATAAACTGTTGTTATCTCAGCCCATGAGTTTTCTCACTCTTCCTTTCCTCTTCTCCTACTAGGGACGAAGGGGGGGAAGTGAGCGAGCAGCTGTGTGGTATTTAGCTGCCTACCAGGGTTAATCCACAACATTTTGCTAGAACACATACCTAAGTGATTTGGGTTTTTTTTTCAGACTTGTGCATAAGTCGTGACTAGATTTAAATAAACTTTTCTTTTAAATTACAAGATGTACTGCTGCATGCCCCAGGAGGTTGTGCTGCAACTCTGATAAATCTTGCTTGTTATCTGCAAATGATAAGCAATATAAAAGAATTGGAAGCACATGTAAATTACAGGTTATGCAAGAGAAAGATCAAAAAGTTTAACATAAGGGAGTGAGAGGATGAAAACGAGTGTGCACAGTTACTACATGTAAAATACTGAAGTGAGATTTGCTCTTGCAGAAGTATAAACACCTTATTTTGTTTCATTTTTAAGACAGCAGCCAAGCAGTTGCGAGGTTGCATGCTGCATTCTGTATTTACTTACAAAATAAAATGTTTGGACATATGTTTTTTGACCTTGAGAAGCTTGCTGTATTTCATAGCTTGAAACAGAGGAGTACACCTGCTGCATATGTGTTTGGCTAGAACTAACTTGAGTATTAAGTTAGCATGGATTTGCACAACTGTTGAACTGTGTGGTTAAATGTATCAAATAGCTGTATACAGGTAGTTAGGTTTATACATGGTTTTTAGTGTGTATCAGTGCAGCTGTCCACAGGAGTTAATATACTGTATTTCCTGAAGCTGAGGTCGCCTTGCCTGACATACAGCCCCTATTGACCTTGCAGAAAGTATCTGCTGAGCGTGCTTTTGTCTGCATGTTAATGCTCGTAAGTAGAAGCCTTCTTCCAGAGTCTCTCTATCCAGCTACCTTCTTATAATACCATTTTAGTCAAATATGAATTTACTGAAAAGATTACTAAGTGTTGAGAATTTGTAAGGGGCCCATTAAGTTCACATCCTCTTTCCATCTTTAGCCTGTGATTTCATGGGCAGATAATCCAATCTCATGGCTTGCTGCTGCCCAGAGGAGGCAGGCTGACTTCGCTTCCTCCCGACTTCCCCAAGTACAGCTGCATGTCCTTTCCCCTTTTTGCGCTAGCTTTGGTGTATATCAAAACCTTCTGCAAACCAGTTTAATTCACTAAAATGTCAGAAAACTGTCCATTTTCTCCTGCTTGAGTTAATTTTCTTCCACGTTTATATTCAGTTGCTTTAGACCATGGAGGGTGTTCAGCAAGCTGTAATGCTGGTATAAGGTAGGCAGCAGGAGCAGCGGGGGACAGAGGAATAGGAGCATCCCTTTTTGGTGGCAGTCATCTGTTATGGCTGATTAAGCCACCTCATGAATTCCTATCCTTAGGGTATTCTCTCAGGAAGGGGGGAAGCTAGGTAAAGTAATAACTTTTCAAACTTCTAAATCTTGCTTTTTAGCAGCTATTGGCACTAATTTTGGTGTTTCAGTAGTCAGCTGTTCATCAAGTAGCCAAAAATTCTTTCACGTTTGGAGGAAAAAAAAAATTGCTTTGTGGACAGAAATTTATTTCCAGCTCCTCAAATTCTTTTGCTGTTTGGCCTGAGCACTCAGAAGAAATAAAGTAGCAGGCAAGAATTGTTATAAAACAAAACTAGACTTTTGTTTTAGAGATTGCAGACTATCAGTTCATACTGGTGGCTTTGGGCAGAAATCGATTTCTTCTGTCAAAACCCAAGTTTAAATGTAGCACCAGTTTGTTTTCCTTGGCTGTAATTATTCAGGAGTGTTGGAATCCAGGAACACTTGGCTGTGACAGCCTGACATAACTTTCTTATTCCTTTTCTGTCCTTCTTTCAGATGCTTTACATGCCTACTTTGGGATCTGTGGTTTGTCATTAATTGGAGAATGTGGTATTTGCGAAGTTCATCCTGCCCTGAATGTAAGCACAAGAACCTCAGAGCGCCTTCAGCACCTTCATCAGATCTGG
The DNA here is from genome assembly GCA_008921705.1 of Burhinus oedicnemus. Classification (NCBI taxonomy): domain Eukaryota; kingdom Metazoa; phylum Chordata; class Aves; order Charadriiformes; family Burhinidae; genus Burhinus; species Burhinus oedicnemus. Next base: position 967,766 of record VFFE01006902.1, read on the forward strand.
AAAACAAGAACTCTAAAGACGACACACACCTCTCTACATGACTGATTTAGACTTGAATTTTGTTCTGGTAGCATAATTGTAGCCCAAGGTTAAAAGCCATGTATAACCAATGTGCTCTTTTAAGTGCTGGAGTCATGCAATCAGATCTGTGTTGCTGGCATCACTTCAATAGGGAGTTGCCTTTAGCAGGTTATTCTGCATTGTGGAAAAAGGAGATATTTTAATTATATAGAAGTTTGTCGCCACAGACTGTAAATGGCTCTTCAAATGGCTTTACTTCTAAGAAATCCCTTGAGGCGTTTAAACTTCATTTCTTTTAAATTTGTGCATACTGTGTCAAAATATATAATGGGGAAAGTATTTTCAAAATCTGTTTACATATCGTAGAGTATAGCACAGAACTTTGGAGTTCTTTATGATCGTAAAGTTTGACATATTTTTGGGTAGAGAATCTCCCATATTAAGTTTCTGTTAAAAGTTACCTTTTATCGTCTACTTTCAGATTCCATAAACTTTGTTAAAAAAATAAAGTAAATGAAAATAAAATTATTTTGTTCAATATACTGGACTTTTAAAGTTGTGCGGCCTTACTAAATGAATGTAATAATTCTTATGAGTAGCTTCTACACCCGATGAAATGGATCGTTAGCCAGACAAAGAGTTTTCATCTGAAATATTCTCTTCATGTGAAAGTCAATGAGAGTGTGGTGTATTGATGTATGTCAGTAAGAGATATTCAACACAGTCTTTTGGAAGAGTAGATGTGTGTGAGAGTAGCATTAGAACCTGTTTCCGAAGTCAAGCCTTTGGAATACATTAAAATTGTACAACTGCACTTTGGTTATTTTTTTATATATATATATATATACTTCCCTTTTAGTGTGAAATAATTCCTAGTTTCTTAACCATTCTAGTAAAGAATGAAACATTGGACCTTAAAATAAGTGGCAGTGGTTTGCTGTTAGAGAGGTGATGAACGTTCTCAGCTTATTTGGTAGTAGTGCCTTACTTCTGTGCTTGAAGTGCTGCTCGGAATCAAAGCAAATAACTTTGCACCTGTTGGGTTTGTGGCAAGTCAGTTTGTGCATTTCAGGCATAGAGTAGACCCCAGGATGTCTGTCTTCTTGCGAGTCATTAAGGCACATTCTGTTTTCTAAAGGACTTCCAAACACAGATAACTGAAGATCTTAAGCCAGTTAAGTGCACCATTTGCCACTGCTGAGCCCAAAGAGGCAGGATATAGATGTTTTCAGTCAGCAAAAAGAGCTGCAGTTCTGATTTTTGTAATGCAGTGCAAGTGAAAAGGGTAGAGTAGTTGTATTGCTATCATACATGTCAGAGAGATCCAGTGGGCATCTTCAGGCTACCAGAACAATCCTCATGTCCAACCATGTAGCAGCCTTCCTACTGAAAGAAATTGTTTTTATTTCTGTAAGCAGATTAATTTCTATGGCAGCATTGGGAATGTCATCAGTGGTGGTAGTGTGCTTGGAAAAGCAGAGAAGGAGCATGAGGCAGAGCTTGGAAGTAAGATGTATGATCTAGGTGTGTCCCAGTAGACACTTTCCTTGCAGGAGGAGAGGCTACATAGCTTGGAAGAACTGTAAGAAGTCTGGAGTGGTGGAAGCAAGAGGACTGTAGGGCTTGTATTGGGGAGGGGGAATGAGGTGCTTGAGTAGGACTGGTGCAGAGGAAGAGAAAATACTAACACTGGGAGATACTGAGGGTTGAGGCAAGAGAAAAATAGGGAAGAGAATGTGGAGTAAGAACGGAACCAAAATGGTGGAAAGGATTTGAGCTGCCTAGGATAAGTGCATAGATTAGGGGGCAAGAGCAAGGGGGAGGTACTGACCCAAGTGATGTGAGGGAGTAAAGTGAGGAAGATAGAGCTTGGGAACTGGTTTTATTCCCCACATCCTGAGTTCACCTGAAGTTCACCTACAAATAAAAATGCATAGTAGAGGGCCCTGAAAGAGAGGATCTACCAGACTGGGGATGCACTGCAGCAGTTCCCATGGGAGTCCATTTTCCTGGAGGGGCTAAATGGGATGTTGGTCAGCAAAGGCTGAGGTAGCTTCCCTGAACAGAAGACTCAGGTCTTGGGAGCAAGAGAATCCATTGGAAAACAAACAAACAAAAAAACCCCCTTTGGAGTTAAAGTCATTCAAAAGAGTATATTCTTGTCTTTGACATCAGATGGGGGCCACAAGTTGACCCATGGTACAGTGGGGTGGTTTTTCTGGAACATGATGAAGTTACAATGAAGATGAGATGTAATTGTAGCTACCTGTCTCTGCCTGTGCCTCTGTGTTTTGCTAGAGAACCGTCTACCAGTTTTTTAGCATTTAGTACACCCTCTGTTAGAGGAAATAGCTTTGAATTTCAGAAGAGTTGAATAAGGTGCTCTAAATCTCTGCTGGGAAACAGCCCAGAGATTGATACTGTCTTACTTTGCTTCATGAGGAATGATGTATTTGATTATCTTGGGCCAAACCTGGACTTGCAAAATCCTGAGCTTCCCTATCTGTGACCAGGTTCTCATCTGTGAGGGACATCAGGGCAGAGAAGCAGAAGGGGACAACAGTGAATAATCATATTCTGTGAATAACTAGTTAATTTCTTATGGCAAGTAATTTAACAGTGTTCTGCTTCCAAAAGCAGCTAATATGTCTTCGTTTGGTTTCTGTACCTGTAAGCTACCTTGGGTTGTTTATATGGATTTTACATTTCACATCTCCTTGGGCCCCAGTTATTCTGCAACTTCCTTTCCCCCCCCCAACTAAATAACAGCATCTTTTCAGGCTGAGTGTTGTCAGCAGAGTTGTTATTTTTCTAAAGGTTGTGGAAGGCATATTTGTTTCCCAGTAACTCCCATAGTTTGTTCTGCAGCCAACAAAATGGGTATGCCTTCACCCCCCACTGAGAATCTAATTACTTTAATTGGTTTGAAATATTTAACTTTTTTAAGTTGACAAAAATATGTGATATTAACCAACTCTGCATGCATGATTTGCTGTTCTTAATGCCCCAATTGATCTTAGACAAACAAATGGTGAACATTGAATGTTCCTATGTAGTTGACATTTTGATTCTGACCGATTTGTGCAGTTAATGCTAGATTGCATTGCCTGTCCTGTTTTTGTGGTTATCGCATCTTCTGACTAGAAAAATGTTAAATGATGGATTGATGAATAATGATTGCACAGATAAGAAGAATCCATAACCTAAAGTCTGTTTTATAACAAACATCCAAATGGAGCCAAAACTTAAAAGGTGAACTGTGAAGCTTCAATGTAGCTGAAAAAAGCAAACCATGCAATTACTATCCTTCTGTAATAATGTAGTGTTAACCACAGCTTTACCTGGCTGAGGCTGAACCTAAATAAGAAATTAATAAATTAAGTGGCTTTACCATGTGCTTGAGGGTGTAAAAAACATCTTGGCTGTCAGGGCTTGCACTATGCAGAACGGCTATTCTGCCACAACCTTTTCATGTTCCAGCAATGGTGTCGTACAACAGACCCGCTCCCTAATTCTTGTTGTTTATCAAGGCTGTATTTATAAAATTAATGCCTTATGTCATCCTCAGCAGCACTCAAAGCTTGCTGATGTTGGCTAAGGCTGACAAACGTATGCCATCTGGGTGCCCCTATCTTACCTGAAAGGCTCACAAACTATGCCTGTGGTTCTACCTCCTCTCCCAGAAAAGTGGCTTTGAACTGGCTTGCTGAACACAGGAAGTTAAATGTATCCTTTCAATAGGATTGGAGAACTGAGGTTTTAAATGTTGTCACTAGGGCTTTCATGGCAATTTGATTTGTATGTAGCTGCTGGCAGATATGATGATACCATTTTGGAAGACTTGCTAAGTATGTTTGTATTTATGAACTTTTAATCTTGAGAAATTTTGTTCTAAATGGAACAGTCATCAGCTGTGAAAAAAACTAACAAGCAAATTGGGTGTTGGAGAAAAATCTGAAATATGTATGTTGAAGCACATAGTAAGTCTACCTTGCTCCATTTCCTGTAATGAAGTAAAAGACCGCATAAGGGGAGTTGAAGAAGCTACATCAAATATGCTGTTCTCCACGGAAGCCAGTATCAAAAATGAAATACCCCTTAGAAACACTAGTGTTTCCCAAAAAACACATTTCACCTTTGTAGCAAGTCCTCAGCCATTCAGTTTGGGGTTACCTTGTGTAGAGGGGAAGGAACAGTGATTTTGAAAGTTAGAGCCTTCGCAGACAGCCCCATCTTCTTGCATTTCAGAAGAACCCTACTATTGGTGCCTCTGCGGAGGCAGAAGACTTGCTGTTGGGACGTGAGAAGGAGAGAGACCCCCACGTAAGGAGATCCTGTTGCTGCAACTAAAATGTGAAATGTCTCTGAAATTCATCAGTTGAATGAGACTATTGCTCTGTTTAGGTTGGTGTCAGATACTGTGTTCTGAAAAGGTCTTGTTTTGCTGTTGCAAGTAGAGACCACAAGTTCTCACTTCAGTCAAGCACTGGGTGAAAGTGAAGAAAGTCTCATCATCTTTGTATTAAATGGCTATTAAATTACTCCACTGAGTAGTTACGGTATGTCATAGGTTTACGCTTTCAGCCCACCATTTTAAAGCTTTTGTCTTCCTGGTCTCTATTTGCCTGATTAGTTTCTGCATTTAATAAAAATCAATGAACTGTTGCTTTGGGAAGCAGGGAAAAATCCGTTATTCCTTGTGAGCTGTAGCTGTTGCGGGGTGGGGGTTTTTTGCAAGCCAGTCAGATGTTCTGGGTGAAGAACTGCCCACGCAGCATCTTAGGGGCACAGAAAAAGTCAACCTCCAAAGGTTTTCAAGCTGAACCCACCGAAGGCAGCAAACCCCACACTACTGCTTTGTTTTTGAGGCACTAGCAAAGTGCCTTGTTTGGTAACTGCAGTGCAAGGGCGTCCTTTAAAATGTCCATCCTTACGTACAGGCTCTGTACGCGGGATCGGGACTGGACAGAATTGGCCATTATCACTACAGAACAAGCAGGATCCCGAGGAAGGAAACAGTCCTGCCTCCCAATAAAAGGGAAATTCATCAAGGAAGAGAAAATCTGTGTGAGAACAATCTGCAACCTCTCACTTCTAGAATTTCAAAATGAGCACAGGAGGGGAAATGCTTGTGGTAAGGAAAGAGCTTTCAACTTGCCAGATGAGGTTGTTTGTATTAAACTCACAAATGAAAGGAGGGAGATACGCATGTGGAAGTCTGTGTTTTGACAGTTTTAGTCATGGATACATGTGAAGGTGTCTTCTGTGCTAACGTGTAACAGTGATGATAACCAGGCTGTGGTACGAAGACCAGGAGCCCCCCTGTACACCAGTGAAACCAACCACCTTGCGTGCTTGCAGCCCAAGTTGAAATACTCAGCAGAGAGAGCATGGAGGCCTTCACGAAGCTATTTCTGCAAGAGCGATCCCTGCGTTTCCATCCAGACCTCTCCCCATGTCCCCTCTGCTACAGCACGGGAAACAGAGGCTGTGCCTCAGCCTGGGAGGGAGGATCCCAACTTATCCTTGTATGGGGAATCCACCAAAGGACAACTTGACATGAAAATGACAGAATAGAAGCCAAGCCACAGCTCTCTGTTGTTCATCACCCACCCTGAGTGCTTGTGGGAAAGGAGTGGTGCCTATACTGCCTAGAAAGCTAAATACGCAGGACTGCTGTTGAAATTGCATGCTGCCTTTGGGTAATTTAAAGGTTTATCCAAGCACAGAGCTATACTTATTTGCTGTTATGCTGTCCAGGAGTCTTCATTTAGCAACCTTCTTTAAATTACCACCATGCCTTACAAAAATAGGCTCACTTCACAAAATTACATTTTAATCTGGAACTCAGCCTTCATACTGCTTGTTACACCATTAAAGCCGCCTTTAACTTCAGACCCGCTGTGGAGGAATGCCACGCTGAAAGGCATCTGTGCAAACCTGCTGCCCCGGGCAGCTTTCGTCAGGGCTGCTTAGGCGAACAACTGCTACAGCAAGGACTAGGACACCAGGACAGGACAGCTGATCCTGCCTTCGGGCAGTTTGGTAGGCTCTTAAGGTCCCTCCTGGGCTATTTTTTACAGTTCTTCAGTTCTACTTCAACATTGTGATTTTTTTAATCCACTCTCTCCCCCCCTAACCTGTAAATTCTTAAATTAAGGACAGTTTTGCTGGTGGGATTGTTTAGCGCAGTGCTGGTCTGCAAGGCGCATAGGTGGGAATGGGGAGGGAGGGGAATGTTTCTATAAAGAGCACGAAGCTCCTTCAGAGGAAATCAGAAGTTTTAGAAGGACTGGTCGTATTTGCACCCCAGTCTGTACACTGGCACTTCGCAGATCAGCTGTCCCCCGGCAGTGCTGGCTGCCCAGCATCCTTCTGAAATGTGCAGCTCCCGGGGTGGGGCCGAGGACAGGATTCTGCTGGAGGTGTGTCTGGATGAGGCTTTCCAATGCAGCCACAGGGCTCTTCTGTATTTTTGTATACAGCTCTATATATAACTCCCTGTATATGGCCGGACAGAGTGTGTCCGGCAGAGTGGTGATGACACGTGCTCTCTATGGCTCCTCAGTCGCTATAGATAGCTTCCTACACAGACCAGGCAAACTGCTACTGCCACCAAACTTTTCTGATGGCTCTGTGCCTTGACATTTGTTTTCGGTGTAAATAAACTCCAGCCTCAAGCAACCTCCTTCTGCAGAACGAGGAGCTGCTGGTAAGAGCGAGGACCGCGGTGGTGGGCACCGAACAAAAAGGTGTAAACTGTGTTAACGAGGTGAGCTTCCATGGCCACAGGCAAGTCCTGTCCCCTTCCCCTCGGCCACCCCAGGCTTATCCTAGTTCTTACTGAACGCAGATACGAAGGAACAACGACAGAGGCACACGTGTTCTGCTTTTGCCCGAGCTGCACACCCCTCCCTGCTGAAGGGTGTTCCTGGCTCTGAGGACGAGTTGGGAATGGCAGTTATCGGTGGGAAAGCAGCTCCCCAGCCCTCGGCCACTGCGGCGTGCTCCTGTGCTCCGTGGCCCTCGGCCCAGGACGCAGGCAGGCACCAGAGCTGCGCTCTGCCCTGCAGGGCCCCATGCACCGCAGCAGGTAGGCTCCTAACGCTCTTCTCCTGCCGCTCCTGGGTGGCCCTAACTCTGCATCTCCCTTACCAGCCGCTTGTAACCCCTCTGTTGAAGGCTTTCTCACCTCCTGGGACTCCCAAGTCATGGTCCAGGAGCCACAGAACAGGGAGGCTTCATAGGTCCCTGCACAAAGCAAAGGCAAGCACGCTGCTTTTGGCTGCGGCAGAAACCTGAGCAAACACCCAGCCCAGCATTTGAGATGTTACGTAGTGTGTGGTCCCTGGGGAGGGTGGTTTTTTAAGCTGAAGACTCCACAGGCTATGAAGACCGACAGTTCCCATGATCTCCCTGCTATAAAAGGAAATTAAAGTCTGCAGCAGCTGTTGATCTGATAGCCAGTCTGGACTGGATCCCCCTCCCATCCTCTTGCTGGCTGCCCAGCCTACTGCGGCTACCCCCAGACAGCTCTCGCCATCAGAACAAGCTGAGCCTTCTGGTGCTTTCTGACAGTATCCAGATTTGGAGCGAACAGGAACATAAAGGAAGTCTTTTTTCTTTTTTTCTTTTTTTGGCTTTCAAAACTAAATGCTGGGGTGTCAGTCACTCCGGCGAAGGTCTGTATGCTGCAAACACTGGCAAAGGAAGATTCAGACACTTTGGAGCTGTTTTGTCTTGCAGGCTGAGACAGCTCTAGCGTACGCACTTCTGCTCATCTACTGGTGCCAGTCAGGAACAGATTATTCTTCATTGCTTTAAACTAACGGTAAAAAATAAATTAAAATCAAACAAGGCTAAAATGTTCTTTTGCCAACATAGTTTATTTCACCCACCCTGGCTCTGCATGAAAACAGTAAAAAGGTAAAAGATAATGTAATATTAAAAGATAATGTAATATTCCTAGCTAGCAGGAGAAGGGTTTGCCTTGTCTTTAACCAGTTTTAAATCCTTGGCTGGCAAGTTATTTAGGGAGGACTCTGGGAGGAGCCACCCTCGGCAGACCAACGTGCATTTGAGTTTCCTCTCCCCCACAGCAGGACAAAGCGAGCGTGCCTCCGTGCAGTATAGCTGAATCAGAGGGAAATCTGTTCCACTCAGTTAGGCTGCTGCACCAGGGAGGCCTTTTTAAGCATGCCGAGGAGAACTGCTGAAGTTGTCAAGAGGCCTGTAGAAGTCAAAGAAACTAAAAGAAACTTGCATGGAAACCCAGGGAGATCTCCTTTTCTAGAAACTCCAAAATGGTGCGTAAGTGCTTCTCTGCCCGTGGTAAGACCCAGACTCCCATCATCAGGGACTGTGCTTCTGCCTATCACCCATGTGATAAAAGCGACCAAGGTCACTCACCAAGGTTTGTACTCGCTAACTCTGCACTGCAGCGTGTATGGGACAGGAACGTCTTCCAGAGCAACAGCCAAACACTCGGGGCTGCGGTTTCCTTATGCTACACCCTGTGGCTGGCTCTGCACCTTGTGGTGCTCATCTTGTCCTGCACTGCAACAACACACTCAGGGAACCAGCCAGAACCAGGATTTGGGGGTTTTGGCCCCAACAGTGCTGTCCCTCCTCCCCAGACCCCTTGGCCAGCCTTGGCATCCGTCTCACATTCAGGACAAATTGCTGCCCCAGGTTCTCTCTGTGCTCCACACAATGGGACCAGGAGCAGGAGTGTCACTGTACTTCACCCTCGGCTTTTTGTTAACACTAGAAGGAACAATTTGCTTTGTTGTGACTTCAGGTGACACTTCTGGCCTCTTCCTCAGCTCTGCACATCCCTTTATATATATAAGTCAACTTTGTTTAAGCCAGTGGTTGTGTGAGAGGTCACCAGCACCTTTGTCAGTCTTCAGAGGGGGAAGGAGACACAGGAACCCCTGTCGGCCCAGTGTTGTCCACCCGGGCCGACCGTGACAGTGCTCCGGCTGCGCTGCAGCACTGCAGGCAGGTACTCCAACAGCACAACATCTGCCTAAGTGCTGATCCCAGCCAGATACTGGTGTTAAAAGCAGGTTATTGGTGTTAAAGGTCTGGAGAGCGTTGGATGCCCGGCGGGGACATGGGTAAGGGGGCAGGCTCATTCCGGTGCAGCACGATGCCGGGAGGGTCAGCACTCGTCTGGCTGACGCAGAGCTCAGCGGGGTCTGCACCAGCCTCACTCTGTGCAAATTCAATCCGCAGGGAGCTTAATCCACTTTCAGTGGGGATTAAAGACTGCATTAACCCCCGGGGAAATGCAAGGGAAGAATTTCGTTGCAGGAACACAGGGCATGCCATTTTGAAAAAGGAAAGTTAACTCAAACCTAATCCTGGTGTAGTTAAGCTGAAAGAAAAGTGCAGGAGCCAGGCTGATGCGTTTGAACCTTGAGGGCATAAATGGGACAAGCTTTGTAGAGAGGTGTAATACTTTCTGAAGGCCGGCTGAGTCTGAAAAGCTTTCGGGTCTATGCCACCTTCTCCAGAGCCTTCACTGTTGCAGACATACCTCTTCTGCAAAACACACAAAATCACTAAAACATACATGGCCACAGTCACATGCAGATCTCGGCAGCGCTCATCTTTCCTGATTTGCATGTGTCTGATTTCTTCATTAGACACATTCTTTTAAGCAAATGAATAGAATCAGTAAATTAATAGACTCAAGCCTGCTGTGTTTTGCTCAATTAATATTTGTTAAAACTTGAGATACCCGAAATTCTCTTTATATTGTCAAACTTGATTAACTGTAGTTGTAGCAAAAAATGGCAATTACATCATATATTCATGGTATGCATCATTATGTACTTTAGCAGATTCCTTATAAATATCTAATAACATACTCAATACATTAAATATTAATAGTACTCTACATACTTAACCCATATTTCTTAAATGAGCTTGTTCCCAGGGGCGTGTGATGTTGTACTAGTATCACATGGGACAGGCTAGGAGGAAATCATACAGAAAGATAATTCTTCACACAGCACAGATGCAGTTTTCACTCTGTACTTTATTTTGTGTGGTTTTGCCTCACAAATACTGAATGGATGTGTTTACGATATTTGGACGAAGGTCTTTAAATGGAGCAAGACTAGAGGTAGATATATCTGGTGTCAAAAAGGTCTGCACATACTAGAACAAAAGCCTGGCACCAAAACATTGTGGATTTGAAATTCACCTTTTAATTTTTCTACACTTGCCTTTGCCAGAGGACTTAGAGCCAGAAGTAAGGGAAATAAGAGATACAGGCTAAGGGTGAGACTCTTTCTTCCGGCCATTAGCAACGGATGATGATGCTACGCAGCAGCAGCAGAACTGCTTCAGTAGCTTGTGTTGATTGTTGCTGTTTGTCTGCCATATTTAGTGTTATGGGTTTAGCAACCTTTTTGTTTTGCCAGTATCTATTAGAACAAAGTATATGAAAATAAATAAACCCCTGCTTCACTCTGTGGTGACAGGAACTAAAAATTTGATCACTAAGGAAGGCTAGAGACATTGAGGAGGTAAAAATCAAATTCTCCAACAGAAAGTAAGGATGTGAATCGGCAGCTGCATCGCAGAGAGAGATCTGGGGATCCCAGGGAATCGCAGGCTAAATCTGAGTTGAGTGGGATTTATTAACATGAGCGTCAGGGAGAAGGTGCAGGAGGTTGTCTGCTTGAGGTGGCCTCGATGGGACCTCAGCTGAATGTGGAAGAGACATGAAAGCAGATGGTTCCCTGACCGTGCACCAAGAGACTCGCCAGTTGTGCTCCTTTTTCTTCCCTGGAGCAGCACTGGTGGGAATGGGGAACAACAAAAAATCCCCCTGAAGTGCCTAAGAGAACTAGAGGGGATGGAGTTTATTGCAGGGAGAGAGTTAGGTCTGCATGCTCTGAAATACAGTTTGGTCTCATTTGTTCTGCTTGTAAAACCTTTCCAGCCATCAGAATGTCTCATCTGTTTCATGGCAATTTTTTTTCTGCTAGTGACAGTTCCCATCTACATTACTCCCTGTGGAAGGAAGCAGTTTATATAAAATTCATAAACTATTTACACAAATTCTCTTTAGTATTGCTCAAGCTGGATGCAGGCCTCTGAACACCGTTAAGAGAACAAAAGCAGGTCACAATCCTTACCAGAGACATGCACGCATGGATATGCATAAGTCGTGGTTTTTTTCATGATTTCAAATGTTTGTTCAAATGTACCATTTAACACTGAAGTAAGTCAGACTACTGGCATGATTTTCCACTACCTATAACATCTTCTTTCTTGCCATCCCCATTGCTCTGGCGTTGCAATTCTTGGCGACGTCGGAGTCTGAAATGGAGGTACATCTACACAGATCCATTTTCCCCATGCATACTGTAAAATGGAAGCGCTCCTTCTCTCCTCCGTACTGAATTGTTTGTGCTAGCCCTTCCTACATCCCTTGTTTCAAACACTCTTTAAGTAGATTTCCTCAGGTAACGATGGCCAACAACCTCAAGCGCAGTGTGCAGGTGCGCAGTGGGGGAAGACCCCCGCTCGGGATGGTAGACAGCTACCAAGGGTGCATGCTTGAGTGGATTCCCTGTATAATGGAAATGGGAAAACACCTTACCATCCTAGGGCAGCAGGAAGAAGAGAGCATCTGAGCAGGCTCCACTGCTCAGATTCAGGTCAGAAGTAGAAACTAAGATGGAGAAGGAGATCAACTAGAAAATTGAGAGCTGTCATTGCTGTCCTGGGAGAATCAACATAATTCACAGGTCAGGAAACACAAATTTCCTTTATATTTTAATTTCTATACCAATGCACCAAGACAGAGTCGTGTGTTGCATGACCTTTTACAGGACCAGATTTTTCACTGGTATAAAATTATACAAATTTGTTTATATCAGTGGATAATCTCGCCTGGGATCCTTGCTTTTTTGGAGACCTACTTGACGTTTAAGTGATATAAAGCAAATTAAATCCTCCTACTGATTTGTTTTAACATAACATGACATGCTCTGAGACTGATAATTTCATGACAACCGGAAGTTTGAACTAATTTTCAGACGCCCTGCTTCCACAGAAAGGAGCTGACCTGAGAGACAAAGCAGGAGGAGGAGAAGTGTGAAAAGCAAATTCTTATCTGCGATTTATGTGGAACAGGTGAGGGGCTCCCAGCTATTTCTGACATACAGCCTACCTCAGTGAAGGTTGTGTAAAACACAGCGGACGGTTACCAAGAGGGGTGAAAGTCCCTGGGCCACCAGCTGCAACATGAAGCTTCTCCATCTGTCTCCAGCCTTCCAAGCGCACATTCCCCTGTCAGCCCACAGCCACTCAAGGCAAAGGCTAGCACAAACTTCCTTCCCGCTGAGGGGAGGTAAACAGGATCCATCAGAATAGCTACAGGAATTGATACCTGCTGCAGAGAACAATCCCAAATTCCTAGCTAGTCTGGATCTATGGAGACAGCTCGTGTTAATGATACTGAACCATACAAAAGGCTCTGCCCAGCCTCGCAGGACTGTGCGGGAATACATTCTTCTGCAGGGCTGATGGCAGAGAGCACTGTCATACAGGGGCCAGGATCATCCCAGCAGGAGCTGCTTGGGAGGATGCCATTGCCAAAGCTGCAAAATCAATGCAAAGGTGTTTTATGGCATCCCCCCCGCTTGCCTATCACTGCCAGCCACCCAAACCTGGAGGGCTAACAGAGCTAACGCTGAAACAAAACCGCTCCAAGAAAGAGAGCATGAAAGAACCATCAGCTTCTTCCGTCTTCTGTATCCTTCTTGCCCTGGCTGACTTCATGACTTGAGCTACATTTACATCTCTTTACACATACGAAGCACTCCAATGAGAACCCCAGCATTCCCCTACTCTGGAGGACAGCACAACCCAGCTGTGACTGGGGTGTTGATCAATTTATGGAAGCAGGACATGAAGCGGTGAAGGGATGGGAACCAGGAATTATCCTTTGTATCCCAAGTCCTTGAATTTCTGCCCAGGCTGGCCATAATCTACACCATGCAGCAGAAGGTGAGGGGGGCGGGGAAGAAAACAACTAATCACACTGGTGCAGCAAAAAAAATCATGAGACAGCAGCCAGAAATTCAGAGCACATAGTTCAAAATACCAGTGTGATTCATGGCCAAAGGACACAAGACAAAAGCGGTGATTCAGAGCAGGCACACGGAACGTGCACCAGGGGAGACCCTTGTCTCACAGGCTTTGGGAGGCGGTCGTTGGGGGTCGTTTAACATGAACATCACAAAGCTGCAATAAGATTCAGGTGTGGACGTGCCCCCAGCTGAAAGGGTTTCAGTGGAGTAAACCGCTGCATGAGGTCTTCTTGCACTGCAGAGCAGGAAAGGTTGTAAATTCCTTGGCTTTTCACACAGCCTGTCATTACTGAGCCTTAAGGTCAAAGGTATGTTTGCAGTTTGGTGCTGGTTATCATTTGGAGATTCACACCAATATCATGGTACAACCTTCCCTGACATGTGAACACCGCTGTTGCCGAGGCCGCCACCAGCGTGGTGTCCTGCAGACGGCTACTGGACTTGGGCAGCTTGAGAGAAGTGAGGCACTCCCTCAGGTTGTCCCTCTTCCCAGCTTTGGCCAGCCCTGCTCTCTGACAGCGCTCAACACCGACCCACAAAAATTACAGTAGTGAATATTTCCTCAGTGAGTGCCATTTGGTGAGCTGGAATTAGATCACAGAATCAACATATCTCACATTGAGTTAAATTATGTATCGAGGACCTCTCAGCTGCGTGGGTGATGACAGCTGACTGTCCCCTGCACTGGTGCCCATTGTTTATTCCTGGGCTGTTTGCACAAAAGCAATACGTGGAATGCTGAAAGCCTGTCTATATCCCAATAATGAGATATTTGATTAATGAGTCATCTGATACATGTAATTGTACAGTATCTAGTAACAGAAAAGTCTGGTAGCTATTCATGAGTCCCGTTTTCTTGAGAAAGAAAGAGTATATTGTTTCAGTGAGTAACCTGTAGAGAGAATCTGGGATAACATTACTACCATATCAGTACGCTTAGGAAATACAGCCTCTGAGGGGATACATTATACTGTTATAAAACCCCCTTTGGTATGTTTTCACCACACAGGGGTGATGTGCTTCATGGGCTACCTGATAGCTACAGCGTAAGGGTGGCTTGTCCCCTTCCACCTCTCAGTTTGGGAGAGAGCTGGCAAGAGAGCAGCGGACTGGCCACTCACCTGCCCCTCTCCCCCAGGTCTTTGGGGTGGCTGGGAATTTTGGGTTTGGGGCAGTCTGAGACCAGAAGAGGAAGAAATGAGCCAGCTGCTGGCTGAAGTGATCTGTAGTGCCTCCACCAGAAGCAAGCTATTGTGGCGGCATGGAGCGGAGACAGGCGTGGAACAGGGGTGCGATGGTCTCAAACACCATTCCTCAGCCATCCCGTGGGGCCCCCGTGCCCACTGTGTCTGGGTGCAGTTTTGCAGTGCCTGTCCTGGTAGCTGGCCCTCTTGCCTGGTGTGAGCGTTTCAGTGGGCCCCGAGGGTTGTTTTCCTCAAGCAGCGCAGGGTACTTGAGTTGCTGGGACCAGTTTTTCTGCCACAGTTGTATACAGGCATGGTGTATCCGTCTCATGTCGAGGGGCAGCATCAGGCCTGGGATGCACAAAAATAGACGATAGAAGTTTTTTTCCTGTTTGAGTTACCCCACAGACATGCCACCAGTCAAGTGCAAACACAAGAGATCGTGCAGGCAATTACGCACATTACATTAGCAGGTGCTCTTCTCTGCAGATGCGTTTAGACACATTTTTCCACCTAGACAAAAGCCTGGAATTAAAGAAAGCCAGATGGAGCCTGGGGACGAGTGCATTGTGCTGTACCTCAGCCTGCACCCCACTTCAGGCGGTGCTCTCGTCTCTTTGAAAAGAGGCATGCCCACCTCGGGTGCTGCCCTGGGCAGACCTGGCTGTGCCATCAGCCCCGCGCCACGGGCTCAGCGAAGACCGAGGGTGATTTATACAGTAACACGCAGATTTGGCGAGACCACAGGTAGGTATAACCTCTCCGGCTCTAACCCAGGTCTCGCATCCGAGCACAGACGGTGCTTCTGGGCGCCTCGCCGTGCCCTGACAGCCCTCCCGCGCCCGCTGCTGGCTGGGAGGTTTTAACCGGCACCCGCGGTCCCGCGGGCACCCTCCACGGGGGAGGCAACGGGCGGGAGGGGAGCATCTCTCCCCCCACGCCGGCTCCCCGCCTCCGCCTCCAGCCTCCCCGGGAGAGCACCGTGGGGAGGCCGGGGCCGCAGGGCCGGGGGGCGGAGGGAGCGGCCGGGCGGCTGGCTGCCGCGGCACGGACGCCCTGCGTGGAGCGTGGGGCCATGGCGGTGGCCGCGGACGGCAGCCGCTTCGGCTACATCTTGGACCTGCTGAAGCCGGAGAAGGTAGGGGCGGCGCGGCCGTGGACCCGCCCGTGCGGGGACCCCGGGACTGCCGGCGCTGGGGGTGCGGTGAGGCATCCCCGGGACTGCCGGCGGTGGGGGTGCGGTGAGGCATCCCCGGGACTGCCGGCGGTGGGGGTGCGGTGAGGCATCCCCGGGACTGCCGGCGGTGGGGGTGCGGTGAGGCATCCCCGGGACTGCCGGCGCTGGGGGTGCGGTAAGGCATCCCCGGGACTGCCGGCGGTGGGGGTGCGGTAAGGCATCCCTGCGACAGCCCTGCAGGGCTGGGGACGCGCCTGGCGGGGAGACGCGGTCCCCTCCTTAAATTTATTTTTTGGTGTGGGGTGAACTTGTCTTCAGAGCTCGATGTACTTTGGAGGCTCGCCTCCTACGTGCCGCACGCCGCCGAGGCCGTCGGGCAAAAAAAAGCTGAAGGACTGAAACTACAGGGCAGAGTGTCGCTCAGGCCGGCGCAGTGACGCACCGGGCGTTTTTGCAGCTGTCTGCGGTGCCTGTGTGACAGTTTGTCCTGCCGACCTGCGGGGGTGCCGCGCCAGCGTCGGCGGCCCCCGCCGCAGCCCGTTACCGGGGCTCGGTCTGATACCCGTAGATGGACTGGCTGGGGGCGATAGCCGGAGCGAAAAGTGCCGCCCCCAGGAAATTATTCGGAGTTTGCCGGTGTTTTGAGGGAAACGAGCACGTGCGTTTCGTAGAAAAAGGAGGGGGGAACCTAACTTGTGTATTTGTGAGCTGCCGATAGGTATAAAAAACGGGGTGCACGTCTGCCCTCCCCCCAAGGCTCTGCTGTGGTGGGTTTAAAAACAATGAAGTAGTCGCGTATTTTTGAACTTCAAAATAAGTGTGGCGAACGGTGATGTTATTTGAAAGACTGACTGTTCCGAACGCATCCTGAAGATCTTCCGGCTCATCTCCAGAGGCTGCCCTCACCCTCTGGTTTTTGTGCCCACCCTTCCTCCCCCTCCCTCTCCCCCACTCCCTCGTCTAAAAGTCGTGGATGAACCTCTGGAGTGGGTGAGAGAGGAGTTTCCTGGGTGATTTTCTGCTTCTCCTTGCCCGGGAATAACCATGCCTGGTGCTCCGAAGGAAAATTCAGATGGCCAAGTCTTGTTCCTCTCCGTTTTATGCCATACGCAAAATCACAAAGGGTTTCAGGCAAGAAACTCCTTTTGCCTGTGATTTCCCTGTGAGGGGCTGATACCTCTGCCCCTCTGCTCACAGTTAAACAGTCTGTGCTGGTAGCTTGAATCAGACGCCCTCTGCAAGAGCATATGCTTCGGTAGACAGCCGAGTTAGCACATTGGTGTGAAATATGCATGTTTATTACAAACAGTTCTGTTCTTCATACAGAGAGCATCACATTGCCAAGTCCCACCCTCAGAGGCACTTGATGTACCTGAAGAAAAGAGGAGCAGGAACAGTTGTCTGACCTTCACAGACTTTCCATCGTGACGGTCGCTGCTTGAGGCTCTCCAAGGGCCAGCTCTGGACCTCTCGCTCTCCACATTTTCCTTTTGCATTTCTTTACCTCCAGACAGGGGGTTTAGATTACAGCCCCTTTGTAATTTATTGATGTTATCCAGGAGCTTGGAGGTATTCTGCTGGGATAATTAAGCTTCTTTCTCAGGTGACATAAATCATGCCAGCAAAAGGACTCTTCTCCATGGTAAACTGTGTTGGCGTAGGGGCAGGTTATTACAGCTTAGAAGTCCCAGTACTCCAGTTTTCCCTTTTCTGTTCTCCCCCATCAATAAAGCTTTTGCAACAAAGCCTGAGAGCATTAACATGCTCTGAATTAACTGCTAAGCATCTGGCTCTCACTGAACAAAGAACTATTAGAGAAACAGGACGTAATAACAATACTTTACACGGGTACACTCACCTCTCCGCTGCGCGGGGTCGCAGCAGGTACGATACATCAGCTCTTAGACCCCGGGCACATGACCGCTTTGCGTAGTCATGCTGTTTTTCCCCTTAGTTTGCAGTCTCTGTCAGGCCTCTCAAACAGGGCAAATCCTTACATACCGCTGTTCCCTAGGGGAATGTCACTTCAGAAACCTCTTACCTCTTTTAATTATTTGTACTAATTATTCCCCTGTGACTCTATTTCACACACACCACAGGCACGTTGTACCTGAAACAGAAAGATGCGTGTAACACTTTTAGCCCCAATAAGACAGTCCTTGTGTAATCCATGTATCCACAACATCTGTTCAGGCTCACTACAATACTGTGTGAGATATTCTAGGCCTCCAAGGCACCTGTCACAAGTGTCACAGCAGCATCTGAGCACTCCAAAATATCCCTGTGAGATAACTGCATTTTGTAGCACAGGCACTGAGGCAGAAGGAGATTGTATGACCTTCTTCCAGGACTTTGAAATTCCAGTTAAAATCACAGCAAGGATGGACACTCGGACGTCTTAAAATGACATGATATTCCAGAAATGGTTTAAGGCTTCTTTTTTTCCTTTCTCTTCCTCACTGTCTGTAAGTTTCCTTTTGCAGTAGTCAAACACACGAATATCCCTACAATTCTTCAGCCTCGCGCCGTTCAAAATTGTTTTACTTGCATAGATGTATGTTTTCTTCATTGGAATGCATCTGCTTCTTTTGTAGTATTAACTTCAAAGAATGTTTAGAAAATTCTATAAAGAAATATTTGTGTCTGATGGGGTTACTGATACCAGTACTTCTCACCCATTTTGTAGAACCCTTTTCGGGCATTTTCCTGTAAGTGGAATAAAATCAATAAACCGATACAAGCCAATGTGAATTTCAGAGAGAGGCTAGCAACACTGACACTGTCCTTGTGCACTAGCTGTTGATTTTGTTGAAATAAGGAACTTGGCATACTCCATTTTTTTAATCAAATCCCTAGTCCTCTTGTCTTTCTCCCTCACTCGTTTGCTTTGTTTTACCATCTATTCCTGCCCTCAGTATGGTTTGCAGAAACTAACAGTTTGTGATTCATAAGGAACAGCTTTAAAAACGTTTCTCTGGAAAATGCATTTTGAGAAATAGATAATAGTAAAACCAGGCCCCAAACCACATATGTGAACATGAGAAATGAATTTATAGAAATAATTTTAAGAGCATTTTAAATTCTGCATGCTCTGCACCTGGACCCTGCAGGTGACACTGATTTCTTTCTGTGCCTTCTGACTGGTTTCACATAGTGACCAATGTACAATTCTCTTGTGGTGGCATTTCAGCTTTTCTCCAGGTGAGAGTAAGAGAGGGAGCTACGTGGGGCTACAAAAACCCAATCACGCGAGGAACTAGAGAGAGGAAATACAGCAAAGTTCACTAGTGGCTGTAGGGGCTGGCGGGTTGCTCTGGGCTGCCTGACGCAGCTGAACTCAAGTTCTGCTCCTCATCTTTCAGAAGATAAAGCTTTACGTATTTCTTGCTTCTGTGTAGGAAAGCGCTTGCTTGGGGTTTGGGTCCCTATAAAGAGAATAGCCCTTTACTTCAACGGCAATTTTCTTTTGTTTACAGAGTATCCAGAAGTGTGCCAGATTATGTTTATATTGCAGGGGGTATTTGCACAAAAAGGTGACTTGGGTTAGAGATAACTTGGGAGTTCCGTTTCAGGTAACAGCTTAAGTTAGATCCTGCAGAGGAGTCTGAGTTTGAAATCTAGCAGCTGAGCAGAGTTAAAACTCAATTTGCCTGTCTTCACGGCTTTTAATCTGAGTTACTTAGCTGGGTTAGTCAGGCTGTGTGACAAAGGTGTATTTCCACAGCTTAGGCATGTCCCCATCACTCCAGCAGTGGCTTCTCTGAAGCGCCTACAAGATCATGGGGTGTGACATGGCAAGGGCGAGCTGCCAGCCTTGCCCTCAGTGACAGGGGCAGCTACCGTCAGAAGTGAAGGAGAGAAGGCAGTGGGACACAATAGCAATTCCCCATGTGCTACGGGTGTATTCTTCGTATTTTTCATGCCATATGTTTATGGTGTCACAAACTGAGTCTGTGGCTGGGCTATTTGATAAATTTGATTTTATTTTTTTTAAAATGTAAACCTTTATATTCAAAATCCTTTTAAAAACAACCACTACCTTTCATTTCTGCTGAACAGTAATAATTTGTTTACAGGTATGATTCTTTCCTAGTTCAGAGCTGGAGGGTATTTTGGTTTGAATGTCACATATTTTTGGGAAGCTTTTTCATTGTAGTTACTTCATTTGCTTGGCAAGTGATTACAATGTGTGGAGGAAAACTTCAGTCTCCTCTGTGTGGACTGTTGTCCATGGCTGCTCTTTGGATCGCCTGCGGCTGCTGCTTTCCAGGTGTCCAGGCATGAAGCAGAGTACTATACATGTGGCAATAAGTGAAAAAGTAAAGATACACGGAGCCAACTTAGCACACTTAGAGGCATGCTAGCTACAAATCCTGCCCAAAGCTGATTGCAGTCCCAGTGTTCTGGGAGTTCGATGAGCGTAGTCTTTATTAGCTCAGTGCTCTGGGCATAGCAGTGGCTCATATGACTTTCAAAACTTGTTTGGTCCAAGCTGATCAGGTTATGGGGTGTGTTAGGAAACCCATCCGACCATGAGGGTTATGGGCCTGCAGAGCAGAAAAACAACCAGAATCAAAGGATTAAGGCTTGGTATTTTTGTTTTATGACAAGAAATCCTCAAGTCGTCATTTTCATTTTGAAACACCCAAAGTCTGTAGGCCCTTGCTGGTCGCTCAGGGTGATGCAATTGAAGGGTAACCATCAAGAAGAGAAAGATGAGCCTGTATTCCTGAGCCAAATCAGGCACATTTCTCTCAGGTGGAATAAATTCCTGCCTTACTGCAGAGTGAACAATATATCTTTCAGCCGGCGTGACTGAGAAAATCCTGGGGAAAACGGTGATCTTCAAGGTTCAACTTTTCAGGGCTAAGTAGAGAAGCAAATTCTATCACTGACGACAGACAATTTACAGAGAGCAAGATGCAGGCTAAAAGCCCACTGCATCCATCCTGGCAGAAAATACTTCCGTTGCACGGGGAGGAAAGTGCCTCTCTGGTAACCCAGTCCCCAGGACAGTCACATGAGCACAGGAACAAATCTCGCTCGTCATCCTGGGTATCTGCACATCGGCTCTGCTCTGCTGCAAGCCTCACACAAGGCAGGCAGCAGCAGTTCAGTCAGAGGAGCGCAGACCAGCAGCATCTCAGGGCTCGGGGTCAAGCCATGGCTGCAAAAGCGGCATGAAAAAACACGGCTTGGAAAGCTTTGGGCTGAGGACCTGACTCCTGAAGGCAGGGGAGGTGTTGCCGGACTGTCCTGAGCGCTTTGGGGCAGGGCTGTGTCGCTTCATGCAGCAGGACTCCAAATCGCTCTGTAAACCCAGTGCAGGGTTTTCATAGCTTGTTGAAAACCAGTGCCGCATCCTTCTGTGAATTGCACTGTCAATGTAAATGAGTGCTTGGGAGACCGCTGCATACCACTGACTAAATGAAACAAGTACATCTAACCTGAGGTAGGAGGAGGGAAAATAGGATGACAAAGCGTCCCCCTCCAGTTTCTGTCTTGTGCTGCTGTCTTGGGAGTACAAGGCATGCCAGCAACGCCTCGAGAGACCCTGCCTGCTCAGGGGGCAGGAGCAAATTATGAAGGATGCGTTGAACTATCTTGACGCTTTCCAGGTATTACTTGATGTAAAAGGAGTCCCTCCTTAGCAGGATGGGTGTCCAGTCGATGCACGCATGTAGCTGGAGACAAAGCAGCAGGGTAGGTCTGACTTCTGTGGCCACACTGGTCTTCCTAACCCCTTCTGCAGAGGCTGACAACAGCAGTCTCTTCTGACAGTGGTTGGTGCTCTTGCCTTTCTAATGAACCTGTGGTTCCTAACTGTTGGGGTTTTTTTTCCTCCCAGTACCTTAAAGCTAATGTGGATTTTGGCACTGCAAATGCAGTCATCCTAGGCTGAGGATGGGTCAGAGGGCTAGTAAAAAAGTGTGAGTGCAGAAGGGTGAGGTTTGCCCTTCGAAGGCCTTTGAGGACCTTGTCATACGTGTAACATCTTAATGTGGTGGAGGAGGAGGTGGTGGTAATGAAAATCCTGCTCTGAAGTACCCCAAAGCCAGAGCAAACAGGCACACAAACAAGCTAATACCTTAATGATCTATTAAGGGGTTGAACAAAGAGGTCCTGGCCGTAACAGTAGTTGGCACTGTGGTCCATCTGAAGGCTGTGGGAGGACGGGAGGGAAATGCGTGCTCCAGGATTGTCCATGCTAGGAGCAGCCGCATCTGCTGGCACCTACACCTCTGGCATGAAATTCAGAACGGTTTGCCTTGCTGTGCTGCCAAAGACAAAATTTCTTCATACTGTTCCAAAGGCCGCAGCAGAGCCAAAGGGGCTTTGTTCTGGTCTGCAGCTGATAGTTTATTTGGCCCCGAATCAACCACATCCTGTGTCAGCCATGGGTAGTGCGGTAATGTAGACAAGGGCTTATTAAGAGCTATCTCCTTTAAAGCCTGCCTGTAACATCAGGAAACCTGGGGACAGTAGGGGCGGTTAAGGGATAATATAGTTATTCAGATGCTTGCAAATCATTACTCAAAAGATGGTTGGAAGGCTGACAACTCATGACCTTACCAACCCATTCTCCCCCCACCCCCGGCTTGGTTAAGTGACATATTACAGTTTGAATATACATAATATGCATTACTGGCATTGTCGGAAGCATTTCAAGCGCAGTACTCTGTATTTTTATGAGGGTGGTTTTAAAGTAAATGTGAAATAACATCTTTACATGCATTCTCTAGAAAGTTCTTCTTTGTAGTACCAGCCATGGAAAAACACGACATCTGTCTTCATGATTGCTGGGTGTAATTTTCCATTCAAATTTCATGTCCAGGCCACTGAAGCCCAGGTGTAAATAATGACCAAAACCCAAGTAAGACATTTCAAGCGTATTTGTTTTACGGACTTACACAAAGGGTACTTCTGAGGGGAAAAAGGAACTTCTTATCCTGATGTTAGTCTTCTAAATAGGCAAGTAGGTCAAATTTAGGGATTGTTAAACTGACAGCATTTCATCGTTCGCGTAGTCCAGGCACCATCTGTTTTAATTAAGTAACCCCCCTTCTGCTGTATAATGGAAGGACACTGTACGCTTTCTCTCCGAGCTGCCCGACTAGCGATTTTTCTCCCTTGGCCTAATGCTAACTACAGACAGCGTTTGCATCTACACCCTGGCCAAAACATGAAGAAGCTGGAGATTTAACAGTGTTTTTTTGTTTGTTCGGGCTGGTGCCGAAAAGGGTATTTGCTGCACCTTTTCCGATGGAAACCTGCTGTAAGGGGAGGGTAGGAGGAGCAGTCAAGCATACCCACTTCCCCACCTCTTGTTCACCCTAGCCGCCACGGAAGCCGCCTGGCGCCTGCCTGCTACGCCCTTAAAATGCCCCGTCCCAGCCGGCTTTCCCGTGCCCGGCGTACGGCGACGTTCTTCTCGCCAGGGACAGCCGCACACCTGTGTGACACCTCTGTTACCAGGGCAGGTTATCAATGGGAGGGTTCTGAGTGGGAAAGCA
>VFFE01006902.1:992314-1058825 GCA_008921705.1 Burhinus oedicnemus
TTTTCCCCCCCCCCCCCTTTTCTTTCTTCCTAAAAATCAGTCTGCCAGCATTAACTGAGTTTGGGGGGGGTGGCAATATACATTTATATTTTTAAAAAAACCTTTTAAGAGAATCCAGTTGACTTTTAAAATCTTTATTTTTTTTTAAACTCTCACACATTTAACTTCCATGTCTTCCATAACCATAGAATTCTGGTGATACTGTTTACTTGGAAAACACAATTTTAGCTTTCAGATGTCTTAGCCCTTTGTAAACCATCAGCTGCAGGTTCGCCTTTTCAACATTTTAAGTGCTGGTACCTCTCCTTGGGAAGAGGACATCTAAATGTTGTCTTTAAAAGACATGCTTAAGATTGCTCTTTGACTCGAGTCTTTGCAATCTGTATCCTAATATTTGTGAGTTTGGAGTCTGAACATGAGCATACGTTTAGGTAGTTTTTCAGTTACTGGTGGAGCTATTCATTGCGAGTGGAGCAGTCTGTTTACAAACCACAGTGGAAAATTTATTGTGATGATTCCTAATGTTTCACAAGATACATATTTGTTCGTTGTAAACCAGATTGGCAAAGTGTAAAAGAGAATATAGGGAGGACCTAAGTTTCTCTGAGCTGCACATCTAATACGACTGCAAAATCCATGGGTTTTGCTGCTCTTGTTTTTTGTGTTTGTTTTTTTGTTTTGTTTTTTTTTTTTTTTAATATAAGCAGATTTGAGTTTTAGCAGACTGGACACAAGACAGATAGGAAAGATAGTGCTCGAAGTAGTTTATTACTTCATCAGTGCTTTCTTTTTAAAATACGAGTGTAGAAATCCTACAAGCAGAAAGCAGACTAATTCCTACTGCATGTTAGTATTTTAACATTTGCTAGGGAAAAAGAGAGTATTTCCATACTTGAAGTATCGAAGTGGCAGAGCACGCCAAGAAGCTTAGCAAGTAAACTTCCAGGGTTTAAAGCAGGGGGCAAAAAACCAACCCTACGCTTTTCGAGCGCTGTCAGTGAAAAGGGATGAGACATCTGAAGGTGTGCAGGACCTCCTTGGTACTCGATTGCTTTCCGTAAGCAGAGTGTCACCAGACTTCGCAGAGCATGGCTCATGATGACGGTCTCGTTTGGGTCCACCACGGGCAGAATGAAAGGCCTCCATTGGGATGCAGCTGAACTCACCTTTGAGTCAAACAAACACCCCTTCCACATTTGAGCCGCTTGGGCCAGACTTCAAAAGCATGCTAGTGGATATGAATTTCAGATTGTATTTTTAAACTTGACCACTGCACCATGGTTTTTGGGTTTTGTTTGGTTTTTTTTGTTTTCTTGTTATCTTGCTTTGTCATTGCTTGCTCTCTGGTATAGCATACTGCTTGTAGGCAGTCCCTGTACGTACAAGACTGTACTGTTGTTTTCTTAGTTTTAGCACATGTAAGTACTCCAGTTGCCTTTCTGTAGCTGTTGACTGCGTGGCACTGCATGTGAAATCATCTTTCTGCTGAGGCCATTGTAGAAGTCTGTGTAGAAGATCTCTCTGTGTTCCCATGTGCGGTGCTAGCTCGGAGCATACATTGGAAACACAGTTTGCGTTTCACTGCTGTTGCTGTGCATTGCATGTGTGTGTTGCTGTGTATGCCAAGTTACAGGTACTGCAGGACCTGCAGTTTGGGTAGTTAATTCACTTCAAGTAAGTACTAAAAAAACCCCCCAAAAATAAATCTCTGCTTCCCTTAGCCAGAGGGTTGTACAGCGGTGCCTCGTGTCACTCGTACTGTTCTGTAAATGCAGTCTGGTTGTTCTCCTCAGAACCTACAGAAAGGCATGAGACCGGCTGAGTTTGAGACTGCCAGCTTACACACACTTACTCATGCTCTGGTTGTGGCTTCTTAGCTGACGGTCATGTATAGCTACCATGGGGCACATTTCAAAGATTTTTAAAGGAACTAGTTCCTTATGGGAGTGTTGATTTGTTTTTTGTTTTTTTTTTTAAAGAGACTGGAAAGGGCATGATAGGAAGGGAGGTTTTGGATTGTTGGGTGAAGCAGCCCCAGGAGAGAAGCACAAGACAAGTGTCCTTTGGGTAGCATCAAAGGGCACTTCAGAAAGAAATGAAGCATCAATGTTTCTGATCGGAAGATACTGGCTAAATAAATAGATGAGAACAAATTTCCTTTTCTGAAGAAGAACCCATTTCAACGCTAAGAATTCAGCTTTAAGTCATACCTCCATTTACAAATTTGCTAGTTATACCAACATGGAGTCCTCTCAAAGGGATCTTAAAACCACATTCCAGCTACAGAGGATGGGTTTTTTGTTTCTTGGTAAGGGGAAGCTGAGAGAACACATGTTAAGCCTAAACACTGGCTTAGCCTTCTTCAGAAATACATGAAGGACTCTTTTTGATAGTTGTGCCCTGTAAGCCCAGGAGACATGGGGGCGCACTCATTGTTGGATAGCCTCCAAGCGTTGCCCCATAAATAGTTTTTGGGTGTGTGTGAGCCATCCACTTGAGCAGGCTCCGTAGGCTTACAGCTTTACTTGAGCCGTTGGTCACTGTATTTTGGAGAGGAGGGGAGATTTGTGCTCAGCTGTTTGGTAGGAGTGCAGCTTCTCTGCTGTCCCCTTTTGAAATGAAAAGAGATAGACGTACCCTGTGAAACTGTGCAGATCTGTGGTTCCCCAGTTCGGGATAGAGGAGTGTGTCAGACATAACCATCTCAGCATCCCCTTTGGTGTGCAGGGCTTACTTAGCAGCCCTCCTTTATCAAGGCCATTCAGCAAGGGCCAAGTCAGCCTCTGCATATTTTGACTAAATGATTTGGCTGAGATTTTGTACTGGTAATATCTAGTTCCCTTGTTTTCCTCTTTATTTTCTTACAGTGCCTCTCGGGATGAGCCAGATAAGTTTGACTCAGCCAAAGCAAACTTCAGGGAGCTTGAAGTTGGCTATATTTGTCTGGCAATAACTAGTCTCACTCTGGGAGTAAGCATCTTTCACTTCAGTATGTTATGAAGCTGTTGCTCTCTGTATGGGCAGCTAGTTAGCCTAAAACCAGCTGGTTTCTGGAGGATTTTGCATTTAATGTTTCAAAAGGCTGCAGCTTGAGTGCATCCAAAACAAGATGAAGACTATGGGATTGGAACAGCTAAATTCATCTCAAGATAGAATTAAATTTTAGAGTAGTAGTTTGTAATGTCGCCTGGACTCAGACATTACACTGCCTTGTCATGGCAAATGTATTCTCTTTGGCTTGGCAGACTGCGTATGAGTTGGTATTGTACTGGTTTGGACGATGTGCTGCAATAGTTTGGAATTGGTTCATAAACTCCTGTGCTGCTTCCTTTAAAATCTAAACATCTTCTGTTTATGCTCCTCCTAAATCAGAATTTGGTGTCTACACAGGCAGAAAACGCAATTCACTGACTCCTAGATCGAGTCTGTTTCCTTGTCCGGGTTGCCAGCGGGATATCGATCTTGGAGAACGTGGCATCAATGGCTTATTTCGCAACTTCACTTTGGAAACCATTGTGGAAAGGTACAGACAGGCAGCCAGGGCCGCCATTGCTATTATGTGCGATTTCTGCAAACCTCCCCCTCAAGAGTCCACAAAGAGCTGCATGGACTGCAGTGCAAGCTATTGCAATGAGTGTTTCAAAATACACCATCCCTGGGGAACTGTGAAAGCCCAGCATGAGTATGTAGGACCAACCACCAACTTCAGACCCAAGGTAGGTATACCATATATTTCCGATTGTGGGTTGCAGCATTTGCATATAGCTTCAGACGTACCTGTGCAACAGGTGTGTCTTTTCAGGACCATTGTTGCTTTATTGACTATTGCCGTTACTTCCTGAGTGAACCGTAAGCTTTTGTGCTTGTTGATACCGAAGTGAACTGCCCAATAACCGTAAAGTGATCTTTACTGTGCTCTTATAGAGACTTTTTTTGAGGACTGTTTGAGCTTAATATAAAGCAAGAAAAGTGCGTTTTGCATGGCACTGCCTTGTTAAGACCTGAACTGAATGCATGGAGTATTTGCTGGTCTCCTAAACAATGTTCCCAGTCATCGCTTTAATTTACAACCAGACTGGAGAGCACTTTGTAACGTGTGTGGTGGGGATGGGAGAAGCACATACTGGGCTGATTGTTCTTGAATTTTGAGACAACTAGACAAGGTGATCTGCTGACCTCTCCTGTCTCTAGCTTGCGGGCTGTAATGCTTGCTTATACAAGGAGGTGAATAAAAATACGTGGTCTCTGTTAGGTGTGACTGTGCACTGCTGTGGAAAATTACTTCCACAGACTAACAGCATGACTGCAGTTTTTGGAGATGTCTGCCTGCACAGCTAATTTTCCTGAAAGTTTCCTTTGTCTTTGGGCTTTTCACCATAGCCTAAGATAACATTTGGGGCTTGAGAGTTGGTTTTGGAGATGGTCTGCAATCTTAGCTTAGAGTGTCCATGTTTGTGCTGCTCTGTGTGCCTTTTAGACGGTTTTGTCTGTTGCTTGGTCTTGGAGTTCAGCAGCACTTTTTTCCCCTCTCTGACCAGTTACTTCAACATGCTCGGTTTTTGAAACATGAGTTTCGGAGAACACCAGCTTTTTTGCAATGCTCTTTAAGCTGATGCTGGAATTAGTGCTCAGCATGAACAACTTGTAATTGGAGTCAGAGAGAAAAATTGAAACACTGGAGCCTTTTGTCTTTAAAATGACAGTGACTGGTGGCGGTGGCTGCATTTCATTTGTTGCTCCAAGAGCAATGGCTAAGTGGCTGATCAGAGTCTAGCATAGGTGTAAATCCTTACAGTAGTATGTCAACTCTTGCTTTAACCATCAGCTCATAGCTGTTTCAAAAGATGCTGGCATGGACACGGTTAAATTTGACAGAGAGGATGTGTTGCATATTGCATTTACAGCTCTGAACAGGAGTGCAGGGAGCTGGAGGCATGCAAACAACTTCAGGGATTAGCAAAACGTTTGATTGCCGTATGGAGGCTACCTGCTGTGTACACAGACATTGCTACATGTTTACTCACTGTAAACCTCGTGAAACTGTGTTTTCATCTGTGGCTTTCACTGACACGGACAAATATAAAAGGTGGAAGACGAACTGAATATAAAAAAATCCACTGGAGAATCAGACGCTGCTGTGGGATAATTTAGTGTTTTGACGGTTTGTCGAGCACCTCAGTTTTTGGGAGTACACCTACATTGTCTCTGCTCTCTTTTTTTCCTCCAGATTTTGATGTGTCCAGAACATGAAATGGAGAGAGTTAACATGTACTGTGAAATCTGCAAAAGGCCTGTTTGTCATCTGTGTAAACTGGGTGGATGTCATGCAAATCATAGAGTAACAACCATGAGCACTGCCTACAAAACCCTTAAGGTAAAAGTAAATATTGTTGGACTTGGCCTTAGGAAGGGGAAGAGTACTGAGCTTCTGGTGTAAGGGCAAACTCCCTCTGGCAGGAAGGCAAGAGGCGTGTTTAGAGGACACTGAACTAGTCATGAGGCATGCTGTTGTGCAACATCTGTTAATGTATATAGTAGTGTGACATAGTGCACGTCTGAGAAAGTAAACCATATTTTCTATGAGGCTTGACACATAACCCCTTAAAAGTGCTTCCACCTTGTTTTAGCCAACTGTACAGCAGTACTGACCGATGCAGAAGGTTTAAGAAGTTAATAGTTTACAATCTAGCTTTTTTAAGGTAAGTGTCCTTGTGGCTTGGGTTAGCCGATACTTTAGAAGCACTCCTGAAGAATCTGCATCCGAAGTATCTGTTGGGACCTTCTGTGTTTCTGAAGTTGCATAGCTGTTAGTTCCCTAAGCAGAGTGCAACAGGGCAGACTTGCAAATGTTGCTTTGTTCCAAAAGAACGATTGCTGCTGCCTCCTCTTCTTCCTTTTCTAACTCTCTTGCTCACAGAAAACAAAAAAAAAAAGGCCAGACCAGCCTGCCTTGTGCTCTTTGGCCTCCTCGCCTGTTTGCAAGGCTTTTCCTGTTAACTCTTGCAACTAAGGAAGTGCAGAGACACTTAGAAGTTTGTGTTTCGAACCACTCGTTTTTCTAGCAAATCGTACTACAAATGAGTTAATAACTAATAAGGCTTTTCTGTGAGTTTTAGTAACGTCTTGAAGCCTCATGTTCCTAGCCGACGAGAGTGGGTGACTGCTGTGGCTGGGGAAGAAGGAGCCAGCTGAGGCTGTTACCTCTTCTCCTCAGAGGCTGTGTCCCCAGTCCAGCTCGCAGCAGTGGCCTGATGTCCCTGACCAGTCATCGCAGGTCACCAAGCAGTTCTCCGCGGGGTTGCTGCTCGTACGTGGTGGCAGGCTCTTGTCCTTGTAACTAGATAAACCGAGCGCTAGCTGGATGACCTGCCTGTGTTGGTTGTCAGTTTGGGTGGGATGCCCTTCTTCTGCCTGCCAGCTTGCTGTTTTATTTTAACAGGAGAAGCTTTCAAAAGATATCGAGTACCTCATCAGTAAGGAGAGCCAGGTGAAAGCTCACATCACTCAGCTGGATCAGCTGCTGAAAGAAACAGAGGTAAGAGTGGCTCGCAGGTTGTCTGGGGATGGCCCTTGCAGGGACACAGCAGGGACTCAAACTGTTTTCACTGGTGTTTCAGATCCTTTGGGTTTTTTCACTTAGGCAGCAAAACCATTTCTGAACAGTTTGTGTTTTGTCCTGAATCACACACGGTAAGACCTAATCCTGACAGTGCGGGAAGTTTGGGCAATGTACAGAGGGAAGTTAAGTTTTGGGTGCTGCTGTGAATTTAATTGACATAAAGCTTATTTGATACCTTAACCGAGGAGAGGTGGGTTAGACTGACAGCTCTGATGTGTTAATGGTGCTGCACAATTTACACTGTCTGTTTACCTTAAGGATGTTGCAGTACAGTCAGCATTAAGGGCAGAATCTCCCTGCAGAAGAGTCAGAGCTGGCAGCTCACACACAAGCTGAAAAATGCAATGGCAGAAATTGCAGGAGCTCCTGGCCCTGCCTGTATCTTGATACAGATCGTCACTGTGCTTTTTAGTTCCTTTTATCCAGGGCACTAGTCAGAGGTGGCGCTACAGTTCTGAGGGTGTATGTGAGAAACTGGGCTGGACCCCCAGTTCAGGGTGATTGGAGAAGGTGGAAGACCACCTAGGTCTTGGGCATGAAGACTTCAGAGACTGACTTGCTTTTACAGTGCTTCTCCATGAGCTGTTTAGACAAATGCTGTGCATAACTCAAGACATAATCAGAGGAATACTTTCCTCCTCTTGGTTCTCTGTGTTAAGATAGTAAATGCTTACTAGCTTGGGTGCAGTGCTGATTGCATTTTCAGTGCTGAAGAGCATAACAAAGCTCATTAGTCTTGTCTGTCAAATGCATGACTAGATTGCTGTGATATCTTGAACAACCCAAAGTATGTTTCTGTACGCAGCCACAGTGCTGTGGAATCTGTCTAAAATGTCTTTTGTTCCCTCCTAGTGCAACAGTGAAAGAGCTAAAGAAGAAGCATCTCGGAGTTTTGCGAAGTTATCTCATCTGCTAGAAGAGAAGAAATCTGCAGCTCTGAGAGCAATTGAAGCTTCTAAGAATTTAAGGCTGGAAGAATTGCAGATGCAAGCAGAAGAATATCAAGGGCTCCTGGAAAATAATGGCCTTGTAGGATATGCTCAAGAAGTGCTTAAAGAAACTGATCCGTCTTGTTTTGTTCAAACAGCAAAACAACTTCATGTCAGGTATCTTAATTATCTTCTGTTTGAGGTACAGATACTGTTCCAGCATGTCTGGTCAGTGATATTCTTTTGACATCTGCTAGCAAAGTACTGAATGCAGTATCTTGTATTGCAGAGGCTGAGAGATAGTCCCGGTACTGTTCAGTAGAAGTTACTCTATTACAGTGTTAAGAAACAGCACGCAGGAGGGGCTCTGTCCTGTGGCAACGCCTTGTTCAGTAGGACTGCAGTGGAAGGGTAGCCCGTTTGGCTCACTGACACATTCTTTTGCTCGGAGATTGTATCGCGTATTTGCAAGTTAAGCTAACAGGTCTCTTCTGGCTTTAAACTCTTTGTTCTTAATAGTTTTTCTCCATTAGGGCTTCACACCTATTTTGTTCTTTGAACATAATGCCCAGAATTGTTAAAATGCTCTGCCAGCTGAACGATTGGCGGTTTGTTATCTTTACACTGAGGTACAAAAGGCCTTTAAATTTTGCATTTGAATTCTGTCTAGAGAGACAGAAATTTCTGGGAGACATCAGTAAGTACATGAAAAGAGAACCTTTTTTAAAGCAAAAACTAGCACTTTTAGTTAAGGAATGCACACATGTGAATTCCCTTTTCTCTCTTCTGCCATCCCTCTTCTTCGGTGCTTTCAGAATCCAAAAAGCTACTGAATCTCTGGAGAGCTTCAAGCCAGCAGCTGAAACGACTTTTGAAGACTTTGTGGTGGACATAGCCAAGCAAGAGGAGATCCTTGGTGACTTGTCCTTCCGTTCCAATGGTAAATTGTGAAAGCATCAGGTCTTTCTCGAGTTACGGCTTTAAAGGCTTCTCTGGGAAGAGGCAAAACTTATGCAGCACTGCGGTTGCCGAACTCAGCCTTGTGACTTGCATTGTCCCTTCTGTCTCGGTGATCCACAAGGCATTCCTTGGCAGCAATGCTAGCTTCGCCTTTGACAAAGAACCTAAGATGCCATTGCATTCAGTGCCAGTTTACACTGGCTTCCAAAATTTTGTAGTTAAGTAATACTAGGTCTTCCTAGAAGCTTTTTGCTGCATGACACAGAAGAAGAGGGTTTTGTGTGTTTTTTAGCTGCCAGCAAAAATAAATAATACAGGTTTCAAAGAAAAAACGGAAAGTAAGGGATTTATGTTAAGGGCTTGAACAGAACCATCCTCATCTGCACTCTTTTGACTGAGTCAGATTTCCCCCCTACACACGCAGTGCTATAGCCACTCAACAAAGGGCTTGTATGGTTAATTCTAAAGCAACCTGTATCTATATTTGAGGTTTTTTTCTCATGAATCTCTGGCATTCCAGATCTAGAAGTACCAGAAATCAACGAAGAGCAGTGCAAAATGTACAACAAAGCTCTGATCAGTTGGGAATGGCCTGGGAAGACAGACTCAGCTGATATCTATGTTCTTGAGTATCATAAGGTTAACAGAGAAGAGGAGAGAACGACATGGCAGGAGATTGAAGTTTCCAGCAAGAGCAAAGTAATATCTGGTCTTGACGATGACAGCAGCTATGCCTTCAGAGTTCGAGGATATAAAGGGTCCATCTGTAGCCCTTGGAGCCGAGAAGTTATTCTGCGTACGCCTCCAGCTCCAGGTATTGGCTTTTCTTATGTCCACAAGCTGCTGAATCTGTGTCTGTCAGTGTTAAGAGGTGGTTTCCAGCAGCTCCCAGACTTCTACTGCAATGCTACCGGTTGTATAAATGTTTAGAAGCACTGTTAACAAACAGGTTAAGTATGTTGCATACTGACACTATGTTAGCTTGCGTGACATTCCTGGTAGCCTTTAAAAGTGAGAAATTCTAATGCCAGTGTGACTTAAAATGTAGTTTATAAGCACAGAAGGCCAAGTACTTAACTAAGAGGAAATTTTTTGGGATACTGTTTTTTCAGTTTTCAGTTTTCTTTTTGATGACAAATGTGGGTACAACACCGAACATCTCCTGCTGAACCCAGGAAGAACCTCTGTGGAAAGCAGGGCTGGATTTCCTCTGCTGCTGGGATCTGAGCGCGTGCAGGTCGGATGCTACACAACCCTGGATTACATAATTGGTGACACTGGGATTGCCAAAGGGAAGCACTTCTGGGCTTTTCATGTGGAAGCCTATTCATACCTGGTGAAAGTGGGAGTTGTTTCTAGCAACAAGATACAGAAGTTGTTCCATAATACCCGTGATGTGACCAGCCCAAGGTAAATTGCAGACTCTTGCTTAATACATGTTTTATATAAGAAGATGTTTTTTTAAAAAATACATAAAGAGTGAGTCTGGTCTCGATTAGTACACAAGGTGAACCTAACCAGTGGGAAGTGGCTTGAAGGATATAGTGTAAGCAGGTTGTCGTGTTCATCCCCTACTACTAGTAGAAAGATGTTCTCATTATGTGGAGTCCTATTTTTTTTCTTTTTGGGAAAGAAATAAAGTTGCTATAGACATCAAGATACGTCAGTTAAAGCAAGAAGGTGGGAAAAAAAGCCTCAATTGCAAGATTCAAGCAATGCTTACTTGTCAGTAGTAAGACTCTGCCTTAGTTCCCTTAGCATACTAGGTTTGGCAGCCATTCAGAGGTACAACGCCCACTGTGCGTATCTGCGTATCTTTGCTGTAGCTTGCGTAACGCTGGATTCCAAGTCAGTGGCTTGTCCCAGGCTATACATTTGCATGCGGTACTGGAGTGCTACTGAGCACAAGCCAAAGTACAAGGGGCACACCAGCAAAAAGATTCCCAGCTCTCCATTACAGTTGTAGTAAGCCTGATGTGTATAGGAACTGCAGGCTGGGAGGCTGTCTCCTAGGGGCTCTTAAATTTATTAGATTAATGAAAAAGTTATTGGCTTCCTGCTATATAACATACTGAAAGTGTAAAAATGCCAGTGTCTTGAGCTTCTGAAAGTCAGATGGAGCCCTTTTGAAAAGGGAAAAATTAGATCCTGATTTTCTGGTTTCTTTTTCCTTACCCACACAAAGATCTGGAAGACTTCAGCTGACACACATCCAACCTCCCCCCAAACACCCCAAAACCACAAACCTAGGTACGTATTACCTGCACAGAAGCATGTGTGCTTCTCCAGTCTTCATTTGGGGACAGAAGTAGAGGGAAAAGCATGTAGACTGAATAAATCTGGCTACAAACTTTCCCCAGTAACCGCCTGGGAAACAGGGGTTCAGGAAGCCTCCAGGCAGAGCGCTTGGAGAAGAAAGAAACAGAACACCCAAAAGCTCAAACTGCTGCTTTTTGTGTTGTGAATTTTAAAGACAATGTAATACAGCGTTGGCATGGAAAACTCAGAGGACAACAGTAATGTCAAATGTATTTACTGCTGTCTTGTTTAGTCATGATTAGTCATACTCACTAAATTACTTCTCAAGTTAACTGATTTACTATACCTGTAGATTCATTAATGATTGCCTAGCTTGAGTACGTTCAGATATATCCACTCCTTAGCAAAGCCTTCTGTGATCTTGTCCCCATTAGTGTTTAGCTGTTATTAATTGTTTGAAGTGGCCCAAGTGAGTGTTCTCCACCTACTAAGTGCGTCTTCCCTCCTGGCTTAGGTATATTTTTACCCCACGAAGTGCTGGGGGCGATCATGTGGTGTTAGTTATCTTACAAGAATGTTTTCTCCAGTTCACATGACTGATCTCACTTCAGAATTTGACAAAAGCAAATGGTTGTTTTTCTGTTCTAGATACGAGCAAGACAGTGGTCATGACAGTGGGAGTGAAGATGCCTTCTTTGACTCATCACAGCCTTTCACACTGGTCACTTTCGGCATGAAGAAGTTCTTTATCCCCATGACACCTGCTGCCCGCAAAGATCCAATGAGCACAGTCCTTCCCTTGCCATCGTGCTTGGGCATCTGCCTCGACTGTGACAAAGGCAAGCTGGGGTTTTACGACGCAGGCTGTATGAAATGCCTTTACGAGTGCGAGGTGGACTGCTCTGGCGTAATGTACCCAGCATTTGCCTTAATGGGTGGTGCAGCAGTTCACCTTGAGGAAGCTGTCACAGAAAAGTACGGGGAGTATCACGACGATATCTAGTGCATGAATCTCTTCCCATTGCTGTTCTGAGATGGAAAATGATCAGAAAAATTCTACCTTAGTTTTCAGTCCTGATTAGTTACGTTCTACTTAGCATTGCTCACAATGCTCTGAGCCATGCTTTTTTTAAATAAACAGTCAAGACACTTCTCACACCAGTGGGAAATGTTCTTCCAGGAACTCTCCTGCCTTTCTTGTGATCTGTGCGATGCTGTTCTCCACAGACTTTCTTCCCACGGGGAAGCAGGGAAGAAGTTTGACTAGCAACCAAAATTACTCTTCAGGGGTAGAAATCTGCCTTTTATGTAACTTAAATCCTTACATAGTCAGTTTTGCATTTAATGAAGTCAAAGCTGGCAGCGTGTGATTGCCATTCTCCTTTTAAGAAATCTTCTTGAATGCCTCTGAGGGGTCAAATGCTTTCCAATTAACCCCTGATCACCACGAGTTGGGCCTTTCGGCATGAAATAAACATTTGCAAAAATGCAGTATAAAGCAGGGAAAAATCAGAACTGCAGCTGAACATTTAGGTTGTATTTGGAAAGAGGAGCATAAACTAGAGTCTGATTGCATGTCATTTACCTTTAATGTGACTGTAAGCTAAAACTAATTCTGACACCTGGTGTGGTATAGTTGGTGGCATAATGCCAAGTTTCTTGACTCTTCCAGGCTTTTACTATAGGCTATATAAAATACATAAAGTGCAATTCTATCTTAAACATCAGACTTTAGATTCCAAAATCAGAGGTGTTTGCATGTGTGAGTAATAGTACCTGGTATTTAGGCAAAAGCAAGTGAGTTACCGGCATGAGTAATAATATGTGAACTCTAAAAAAAAATCAGGTGTTTCTTTCAATACTTGTTTCTATAAGTTAATTTTTTGATCTAGTAGCAGCTTGGTTTTTTTAGTAAGAATGTTAAGAATGCACTGATTAAGTTTTGAGACCCAATTTCTGCCTTAAAGGATGTCTCCCCTCAAATTTCCGTTCCTCTCATGTTTAAAAACTGTATCACATAGTAGTTTTTCATAGAGTCGTAGAACCACAGAATGGCTTGGGTTGGAAGGGACCTTTAAAGACTGTCTAGTCTCCCTGCCGCCATGGGTAGAGACGTCTTCAGTAGATCAGGTTGCTCAAGGCTCTGCCCAGCCTGACCTTGAGCACTTCCAGGGATAAGGCATCCACAGCTTCTCTAGGCAACCTGTTCCAGGGTCTCATCATCTTCATCGTTAGAAATTTCTTCCTTATATCTAATCTAAATCTACCCTCTTCCAGTTTAAAACCATTGCCCCTTGTCCAGTCTCTACAGGCCTTGGTAAAAAGTCTCTCTCCGTCTATATTATGATTCCCCTTTATATATTAAAAAGCCGCAATGAAGTCTCCCTGGAGCCTTTTCTTCTCCAGGCTGAGCAACCCCAACTGCCTCAGCCTTTCTTCACAGGAGAGGTGTTTCAGCACTCTGAACGTTTTTCGTGGCCCTCCTCTGGACCCACTCTGTGCTGGGGGCCCCAGAGCTGAATGCAATACCCCAGGTGGGGTCTTGGGGGAGCAGAGAGGGAGAATCACCTTCCTTGCCCTGCTGCCCACTGAGCAGCCCAGGATACAATTGGCTTTCTGGGCTGCAAGTGCACATTGCTGGTTCACATCCAATTTTTCATCCACCAGGATCCCCAAGTCCATCTCTGCAGGGCTGCTTTCCATCCCACAGTCTGTATTGATACTGGGGATTGCCGAGATGCAGGTGCAGGACCTTGTGCTTGGCCTTGGCGAACCTCATGAGGTTCACATGTGTCCACTCCTCAAGCCTGTCAAGGTCCCTCTGGATGGCATCACTTCCCTCTGGCAAATTAACTGCTCAGGTTGGTGTCATCTGCAAACTTGCTGAGGGTGCACTCAATCCCACTGTCTGTGGTGTTAATGAAGATATTAAATAATATTGGTGCCAGTACAGACGTTTGAGGGACACCACTTGTTACTGGTTTCTCCTTGGACATTGAACTGTTGACTGTAACTCTTTGGATGTGGCCGTCCAGCCAGTTCCTCATCCATTGAACAGTCCATCCATCAAACCCAAATCTCTCAAATTTAGAGGTAAGAATGTTGTGGGGGATCCTATCAAAGGCCTTACAGAAGTCCAGGTACATGACATCTGTAGCTCTTCCTTTGTCCACTGGTGCAGTCACTCCATCACAGAAGGCCACTAGATAAGTCAGGCACGGTTTGCCCTTGGTGTACCCATGTTAGCTGTCTCTAATCACCTCCCTGCGTTCCATATGTTTTGACGTATCTTCCAGGAGGATCTGTTACATGATCTTACTGGGCACAGAGGTGGACTGCATCTGTTTGTAAAAATCTACGTTAAAACCATTTGAGTACTTGCACTGTTAACTCGTGTTGTGGAAGAATAAGGATCTAAAGTGAAGGATGTTTCTAATACATACTTGGTGCTTTCTAATTTGGGGATATGCTTTCTAATTTGGGGATAGCGTTGTATCTTGTTGAATGTGTGTGAAGTATGCTTACTAAGTACATGTATACAGCTGTAGAGCTATGAAACGGGACCTGAAAATCACAATACACTTAAATGAATGTAGGTCATAATGCAAAACCTTTGTGTGCTTTGCTGTCTGAACTGTTGTACTGATCTGACCTGGAGTCCGGCCCTCCAAGTGTCCTCTCTTCTAAGCCTCTGTCTGGTAGCAACCGTTGGGAGAAATTGTCAGAAATGGTAATTGACAGAAACATCATCTGCGCCAAGGCGAGACACCTCACCTTTCGGGGCTAGGAAGGCCCAGCAAGAGCAACTTCTTGTCTGGGTCTTGCTTGCCAATGTTTCTGCCTTAGTAAGGCTGTGTGGAAGTATGTTCCACAGCTTCATTGTGTGCTTGTGGGAGAAACACTTTCATGTCCCAGGCAGCAGGTGTGAAGCAGCGGGTGGGTATCTTTTGAAACTTTCTCCTGCAGGAGAAATGGCAAATTGTCCCTTGCTAGTTATCCTTTAGGTCATTTCTTTTTGTAATAGATGGTTACCATAGCCTTTCTTTCCCATTATGCCCCACTGCCTTTCATGTTTCTGCTCGCTGGATGGAAGCCATTCTGTACTGGTGAGCATCCTGCTGCCCCTCTTTCTCCTCTTGCCTTCTGAGGCTGACTGAAGGAGCCTTCCATTCAGACACTCTGTTACTGTGAAGTATGACAAAATTCTGGGTTTTCCTTCTTTCCATAGTCCTAAAACTGTATTTGCCTTTTTGGTCGGTACTGAATATTAAGCTGACATTTACAAAGTTTACTCTGTAGTGTTTTCCACACAATCCTGATGGTTAGTTGTAAACAAGCTGTGCACATACAGGGTTTCCCCACCTTGTGTGTTATTTTTCATTTGTTAATGTTCCGTTTCATCTGCTCTTTCACCTAGTCACTTAGTCCTGAGGGCCTCCTGCAGCTCTTCAGTCACTTCTAGACTTGAATGTTCCTGAGTAGCTTCAGAGGTAACACAAACATGGTCATTTTTTTGTTTGCTTGCTTTTCCAGATCTTGGAGCAACTTAAGTTTTAGTGAGACACAGCAAATCTCTTTCTGCTGTTAAAATTTATTGCTCCTTCCACTTTTTTTTTCCCCTTAGTCATTTATTAAACCATGATTAGCTAGTCAGGCACTGAAAACTTTTACACATTAGTACACTGTATTGAGTAGACAACTCATGTTCTTGTGTGTGTGAGCCCAGTAGTCAAATAGACCCAGGAGACAGGATTCTCTTCAGTAGCTGTGACTTCTCCCACTGTATAATCACCGTTTGTCCATTCATCTATCAAACCTAGTATCGGCTTAAAGCTATAGATGATAGGGTTGAACTTTCTGGTTTGTTGTTCCCAGACCAAATCTCCTTCCACAGACAAATGTATGATTTTTGATTCCCCTCTTCCAGAAACTCGTCTAAATTAGAGGGTTTATGTCACGGTTCGCACTCCACAGTTCCACATTTGGATTCTCTATAAGCCTCTGGACCAGTATCACCAGGCTTTGGCCTTTCTTTAGTTTCTGGAAATATTCATAAATTGAACATTCTGTCTTAGGTATGAAGACAGTCTCTCACACTCAATTTATTGAAAAAAAAAATTTACTGGTTTGAGAATATAGAAGTAAGAAATTAAAAATTAAGGGTTTTTCTTCTGCTGTAGCTTTATCTTACATTCATTTAAGATGTGCTATGCTATGCAATTACTTATTCTACTGGACAGAGAATGATGCTACTTTAAACATTTGTCTACCTTTTGATATGTCTGTTTGTATTTATCTCATTCTGAGTTTAAAAATGGCTTTTTGGTGTTACTTGAATATGTAGGATGCATTCATTACAGTACTCTATGGTGCTTACTCCAGCTTATTAAATAAAAAACCGACACTGTCAGACGCACTGACAACACAGCCAGATTTTTTCCACAATGGAGGTGTCACCTCTCAGAAATACAGTTCAGCAGTACTTGCCTATCCAGATACTTACTTTTCCAGAACGAGTTTCTTCCTATGAAACAGCACTTTACAATGTAGACTAAGTGAAGAATGGTGTGGTATTGTGTGGATCTTTGTGCAATATAGCTGTTTGGTGACTACTGTGTGATTTGCAAAGCTCCATGCAGGTGTGAATCATGTAGACACTTTTTAGATATCTAAAGCTTTAACAAAAAGGCCTTGTTTAAAAATATTCTGATATGTAAATGTGATGTCTTTTTTTTTTTTTTTAATAAAAGCTGAAAATACAGTAACTTGGTCGTTCACTTTATTACATCCCAGCTCTGAAGTACCCCAGTTGAAACAGCATTTCTTACAATAGATGACAACAAGTGACTTGTGGGAAGAAAGCACTGCTTTTGGTTCTCAAGTCTGCCCATATACCAGTACCTCTAATTTTAGGAGAACTAAAGAGTCTAGTTTGGACTAACCGCCACATTGAGCTTTTACTTAAGGTGCTGGTATTAGGACCACGGCTGCCTGAGGCTCCCTCCCCAGGCAGGGGAGGAAAATGTGTGTCCAGAAGGAACCTGGCTCTTGGGCATTTTCAAGGGAACCTGCCATTTCTGAAGGGAGGAAGTGGACGGTGCGTAGCTCTGCAACCGGAGCTGCCCAGCCAAGAGACCTGCCTTGCTCTGCAATTCCGAAAATTGCTGTCACTGCTTAAATCCGCATCTCTTTGAAAATTCACTGTTCATGTTTGTTGATGCTGCTGCTTTCAGGGTGTTTTACGTTCCAGCTTCTGGTGGTTGCTACCTTCAGGCCTGTTGTGTGTGTGTGCACCTGCGAGCGCTGGAGGTTGTATTCACAGTGACTGTCCTGTGAGCTGTGCTAGCGCGGTTCCAGCAGCCCCACAGTCAATGTATGTATGCGTATGCTTCAGGAGAGAAGGGCTGACACTCCTGGGAAAGCAGGCGTATTCAGACCAAGTGCACTATTGTCGTGGTTTGGCCTCAGTCGGCAACAAAGACCCACGCGGCCGCTCGCTCAACCCCCACGGCAGTGGGGGAGAATCGGAAGAAAAAGGCAAAACTCGTGGGCTGAGATAACGGCAGTTTAACACAACAGCAAAGGAAAAAGGCGACCACCACCACTAACACGGACGGAGGAATGTACACACAGGGTTACTGCACCAGCACTCACCGCTGCCCGCTCCCCCACCACGACTTCCTCCCGCTATGGACTGGGCATGGCGTCACGTGGTATGGAATACCTGTGTCCCGGGCCAGAAAATTAACCCTATCCCTGCCGGAACCAGGACAAGTATTCTGCTGAACTTTCTCAACTTCTGATTTGACTGCCATCCTCGAGTATGTCATTCAAAGGCAATAATGACAGGTTTGTTTAGGCTTGATGCTGAGTAAAACCAACACTGTAGAGACAGAAGGGTGGCTGAGGAAGCACTTGGAAAGGGCTTGGGCTGAAGAGTATTCTTGGCACCACGTCAGCAAATGAACGCAGAGCTGCCTGGCACTTCCTGAGATGCTTGCCATCAGGGGAACACTGAGGTGGTGCGTGGTCTTTGGCTCAGCTCCTGCTCAGAAACAACTTTCTGAAAGCTTATTTTGAGGTTGAGAAAAACAAACCGTGCATCTGTGTGAGACAGAACTTCACTTTGTGCTGGAGCCTCAAATTAGAAAGAAGCGACTGACTTGGCCTGCAGGGTATTTCTAGCTCCTTGGCAAAATAATAAGGGGTTTTGTGTATTTATTGCCCAACTATAAACATTGCACTGGGCAAATCCAACTTAGTATGAAAGGATCCATTTGTTTTAGCTAGCCTGCCTAGTTTGACAGGCTTAGTCCTTGTTCTTAACCCTTTTATTCCTCCTGCCTCCTATCTCCCGTAAGACATTTGTAAGGGAGAAATGGGAGTCTCAAACACTATCAAAAAATGTTTTCCACAGAAGTTTGTCTTTTCCTGCCTGTTTATTGAATTCTGTCTGTCTTTTGCTCCATCACACCCTTATCAGGTCAGCTTTGGTGCAGTTAATTGGATTTCCTGCTCTTCAGCAGTAGTATTCTCTGCTCCTGTATGCACTGCAACTGATGTAGGAAGAAGGAAAAAAAAAAATGCGGAGCTGTTCTTAAACCTGTCAGAAGGAGATGGAGAGAAAGTGCCCTAGGTAGACGGAAAACTTTCACCTTTGGAAACAAACAAAGAAAAAAATAGTTTCAGTGGAGAGGAAAAACGACTGTTTTCTTCCTTGGGGTCCATGAGTGACCATTCTGCATGCATGGTCAAGCAGGCTCCCACTGGTGCCGTGACACATGTACAACCTGCAGCACAAGTTGTCATGGTGCCCAGAAATGTCTGTTTCTGGGCTTGATAAATCACTGGGGTTTTCCATTGCTTCCGAACATGACTTATCTGTTCCTGCCATCTGACAGCAGGAACTTGCTCACAATAAGTACTGTCATTATTGGATTTTTCACTACTCAAATTTGTTGTCAGAATTCCCCATGGAATTGATTCACCTACTGCTCTTGGAATCGGGAGACATGCAGTAATTTGAGTTAACATTCTGCAAATTAGCAAACTCTTTTATCATCCCAACCATCAAGTTTTCTTCCGGTGTTTTTCTCAGAAGATATATTAATTGTTCTTCTATTGATGGTGGGTTTACATGCCCCACCATTACTTCTGACCTATCTGTCTCTGCCTCTAACCATGCTCCCACCAGCATCAGTCTCCAAATCAGAACCCGTTTTCCCAACACCTCAAAATGATACATGAGATTACACATATTTTAAAGTCAGCTTTGCAGTTTCTGGATCCCTATTGACGATCTTCCATGAAGGAGGAGCCTTCTTCACTCTAGTGTAGTGTATCCATGCCTCCGATTCTGCAATCTTGATTGCAGTAAAAGTCATCAAAAGTACCTGGAAAGGTCCCTTCCAATGTTCTTTCAAGGGTTCAGAAGTCCATGCCTTTATGAAGACATAATCTCCAGGTTGGAAATCATGCACCGGATTTTCCAGTGACAATCACACTCCGACGTGGAGTCAAAGTCTTTCCTAGAGAAAGCAAATAATTATATACATCCTGTTTCCCTTTTAGATTCATATCTAAGTTTGGCTCTGGGGATTTGTATGGTTTACCATACATCAACTCATAGGGGCTTATTAATGTTCCGGCTCTTGGCTGGACCTGAATCTGT
Organism: Burhinus oedicnemus; assembly: GCA_008921705.1. Taxonomy (NCBI): domain Eukaryota; kingdom Metazoa; phylum Chordata; class Aves; order Charadriiformes; family Burhinidae; genus Burhinus; species Burhinus oedicnemus. The sequence continues at coordinate 1,011,753 of VFFE01006902.1, forward strand.
AAAAGAGCCAGTGGAAGTGCCTGAGGCCACTTTAAATTTGCCTCCTGACAAATTCTGCTGATTTGTCTCTTTAGTGTTTGATTCATTCTTTCCACTTTTCCACTAGATTGTGGCCTCCAGGATGTATGTAAGTCCCAGGTGATTCCCAAAATTCTACTAGTACTCTGCACTACTTCTGCAACAAAATGTGGACCTCTGTCAGAAGGTATCCCAATAAATACTCCAAATCTTGGAATTATTTCCTGTAATAACCATTTAATGACTTCTTTTGTCTGATTGGTTCAACAAGGAAAGTCTTCAGGCCATCCTGTAAAGGTATCAACCCTGACCAGAATGTATCGATACCTTTTTTGTCGTGCCAGTTCTGAGAAATCAATTTGCCAATGACCTCCAGGCTGCACTCTTGATTTTAATATTCCCATTGGAACTTTCCTTTTTACTACTGGATTATTTCATAGACAGACCTCACATTTGGCAGAAATCATTTTAGCCATCTCCAACATTTTTACAGACACTACATGTCTTTTTAAAAGAGTCACTAATGCCTCTGAACCCCAATGATATTCTCTATGTTTTGTCAGTAATATTTCTCTCATCAAAATCAGAGGAACCACTACTTGTCCCTGAGCTGTAACCCACCATCCTGCTAAATTCTTTTTTGCATTCAATAACTGTCCTAACTTTTCATCTTCCTCTGAATACTTGGATTTTTCCCTTGGTAATGCAATAATCTTAGTAGGAATTAATGCCATTTGCAAGGCATTTGTTTTTGCTATTTCCCTAGCTGTTTTATCAGCTAATCTGTTCCCTATTGCTTCGCTTGTATTTCCTGATTGATGTGCTTTACAGTGCATGATTTCCACTTTGGTTGGTTGCTGGACTGCTTGTAACAGTTTCAAAATATCTTCTTTATATTTAATGTTTGCCCCTTGAGAAGATAATCCTCTTTCTTTCCATAGAACTCTGTGGATATGTACCACACCAAAGGCATATTTTGAATCAGTCCAAATATTCACTTTCTTTCCTGCACTCCATCCTAAGGCTTTTGTCAGGGCTATTAATTCTGCCCTTTGTGCTGAAGTGGTACTGGGCAAGGCATTAGCCTCTATGACCGATCTGTCAGCTGTTACTGCATATCCAGCGTAACGGATCCCATTTTCCACAAAACTGCTACCATCAGTGTAAAACTCCCAATCAGGGTCATCCAATGGTGTATCTTTCAAGTCTTCTCGACTGGAATACACCTGTTCAATAGTAGCCAAGCAGTCATGTTCCAGTTGTCCTTCTTCCTGTATAGAATTCAGAAAAACTGCAGGATTGACTAGATTAGTCATTTTTAGTACCGCATCATCTTGTTCTGTCAGCATTACTTGATACTTCATCATCCTGCTAGGAGATCAGAGCCTGCTTTAATTCTTTCAAGGCCCTTCGCTGTTCCGGGCCTCACTTCAGGGGAGGTGACCCCTTTTGGGCCTCATACAGTGGTTTGGCTATTAATCCGTAGTTCATAATCCATATGAATTATGCATAATCCATGTAGGCTGTGGCCTGCACCACCCAGCCATTCCCAAGAAGGCCCTTAATTCATGAATGTTTTTCAACTCTGGGATAGTACAAATGGCTTCTTTACAATCAGTCCTTTTGAAATCTCGAAGCCCAAGTACATTACAACTTGACTTGCCACTTGTGCCTTAGTTCTGGATACTTTATACCCATTAAGTCCAAGAAAGTTTAAAAAATTTATTGTTACCTTTATGCAGGTTGCTCTCTCCTCAGTGGCAATTAATACGTCATCCACGTACTGCAGCAACAGGTGACCAGGCAATTCTGCTTCATTCTGCTTCCACATCTCCAGCTCTTTTGCTAACTGGTTGCCAAAGATGGTCAGGCTATTCTTAAATCCCTGTGGTAATCTTGTCCATGTTAATTGTGTTCTTCGTCCTGTTTGTGGATTCTCCCACTCAAAGGGAAACAATTTTCGACTTTCCTTTTCCAAAGGTATGCAAAAGAAAGCATCTTTTAAATCAAGCACTGTAAACCACTGATGGCTTTCCCTCAATGCTGTTAAGAGGGTATATGGATTGGCAACTACAGGATGAGTATCTTTCACTATCTGATTTATTGCCCTTAAATCCTGAACTAACCTATACTCACCTTAAGGCTTTTTAACTGGTAAAATGGGAGTATTGTATTCAGATTCACGCTCCTCTAAAATTCTATGTTTTAAAAATTTATCAATCAATTTCTTAACCCCTTGCCTAGCTTCAGGCTTTACTGGGTATTGTTTTATTCTTACTGGTTTTGCATGTTCTTTCAATTCAATTTTTACAGGCTAGGCTACCTTCGATCTTCCAGGTATTTTTGTGTTCCAGACCGTAGGTATCACAGCCTCCTGTTTCTTGTGGTATTTCTTGTGTCTTTACCTTTTCTTATACCATCAGTATTTCCCCTGTTTTTGATTCAGGTATTTTCAAAAGAATGTCTCCCGCCTCAAAAACTATTTGTGCATTTAATTTAGATAACAAATCTTGTCCCAACAACGGTATTGGACATTCTGGCATATACAAAAATTCATGTGTAATAACTTTACCCCCAAATTTCAAATCCAGGGGTTGAAGGAATGGCCTATTTTCCTGTTTCCCGATCCCTCCAATTACATTTGCAGTTTTATTTCCCAATTTTCCTTTACAAGTATTTTAAACTGAATACGCTGCCCCAGTATCTACTAAAAATTCAACCTCTGAATCTCCCAGCCTACTATCTCCCTCTTGTGCCTGATGCGGGGAAGGATTTCAATCGGGTGACGGTGGGGCTATTCCCAACTCTAACTCCATTTCATCCTCCCTGGGGGCTGCACATCTTACACATCTTTTTCCAGTATCACAAGCTGAACAACACCTTTTAGATTTCCTATTTTCAGAAGTTATAGCCATCACTAAATTATCTCAATTTATCAATTTACAATCCTTCTTCCAGTCACTCCGCTGCCTCAAATAAAAGGACAAATCTACATAAGGTACTTCATTCCATTTTCCTTACCTTCTACAAAACAACATTAATTGCATGATAGCATTATAACTCGAAGTCTCATTCGTTGGCCATCTTTCCTGATCCTCTAAAACATATAAAGGCCACCAATGATTACAATATTCAATCATTTGACTTGTGTGCAGATCATCATGCAACTCATTCCAGTGTGTCAATATAACTTCCCAAGGGTGACATCCTTGGTATCTTCTCATCAGTAGTTAAATTCCCCCCACTCTTAAACAATTTTGCTAATGCCATTATGCTTATATATATATTCAAATAACAAATATCTATCTATATATATTCAAATAACAGATATATATATTCAAATAACAAATATCAAACAAATGCAAATATTCCAATAACAAATATTAAACAAATGCAAATGACAATTATCTCAAATTCACAAAGTCCAACCCAGCAATAGCTTTCACTTATGACTTACGGGCAGACGCCTAGGCTTCCAATGCAAATGGGCGCCCTCAAAGCCCCAACCCTGCGAAGCTTTCGCCACACCTTACGGGCAGGCTATTCCAGACAACGCAAACGGGTACCCCCAAAGTCCCAACCCTGCAAAGCTTTTGCCGTGCCTCATGGGCAGGCTATTCCAAACAAATTTCAAAGAGGAGTGCCTTACCCTTTTCCAGGGAACGTTGCAAGGAGCTTATGTGGGTCGAGGACGATGGTCCTCCCCGAGAATCCCTCGGTGCCGGCTGGAGTCTGATCAACACTCAGTCCCTTCCAGTCTCACTCGCAAGGTCCCATCTGGGTCGCCAAAAACTGTTACCAATTTGTAACGATGGGAAGAACTCATCTACACAATGTAGGTGAGCAGGCACTTCTTTATTGCAGCGTTGGGGACACGGGAGATAACTCCTCCAAAGACGTGTCCACCTTTGCATTAAAACTCTCCAATTTTATATACACTGATTATTACATATTCAAACAATTAATACATATTCATTGTTATACTCTTTAGTGATTGGTCACACATTCCTCGCCTCCTACGTAAATTAGCGCGCAGACTGTCTTCCTCTTCCATTGTTCTCTTTTGAGTAGGTGGTATTACTTGGGCAGGTGGTCAATGAGTCGGCGGTTGTGGCTTCCCCCTGTCAAAATTACCTTTCACCTACTTCTCCTTTAATCTTTGCAGTTCCAGGTGGTTTTCTTGGTTTGCTAACCAGGCCTACAGTTCATCACTTTCTTGACAGAAACCTGCTTATTCACAATGCTTCATTGTTTCATAGTAGGTAGATCACGCCTAGTTACTGGTACGTGTATGTGCAGTGCTTAACGTGAATAAATACCTTAATCGCTATTAAATCTAACTTTTATATCAAGTTTTTCTTTGACCATATATGTATCTTTATCAATACTCATAACCTAAAATAATCACTCATTACTTCTACCAATATCTATTGATTGGGTTCCTGATATTCAAATCAAGACGCGAAAGGTAAGGGGATCTTCCAAGCAGCATCACTGGTGCATAACAGGTTTCCACGGCCAGTTCCCTTAATTGCACAAAGCTAACAAACACTGTTTGTTCCTAAGGTTGCAAAACTCAAAACGAAATAGCTCTAGTCTATTCTTCACTGATTCACCTAGTTTCTATTAATTTCTCAGTACAATTCAATAATTATCAACTAAGGGTTTTACGGTTGCAGATTTCAGAATACGCAATAAAACCTAACATTTTATTTTCTACTTTAACAAAATCTAATGATTTCACAACAGTGGGCTAAAACGGGGGGAAGGTCAGTGCATTCCTCCTAGTTTCTTCCTGTGTGGCATAATGTGCAAATGACTGTGTTTCTGCCTGAGCTTAAGTAAAAAGATTATATTTGGCCTCTGTGTCAGTTGATTTAAAGGATGTCCATCTCCAGCAAAAAACTTGTCTGAATATCTATCCATCCCTCTTTAAAGAAAGAACTGTGGTATAACTTGTAAGAGTAGAATTTTTATTAATGCAATTTAAATGAGTCATAATGCTTAGTTCTGTAGCATGTCACACAAACACCATAACTAAATCAGTGGAATGAAAAAATTTCCTTTAAGAAATAATCTCACAAGTACTCCTTCAAAGCCAAGTTAAGTGATGAATAAAGATGAAAAATTAAGAATTCACCTGAGAAGTCACTTCCTGTGAGAATTGCAGGGATCTAAGTACCAGGCTATGGAAAACAAGCAGCACTTCCATTTCATTCATCACTGAACCTACTTATATATAGACACGGGGGCATATGCATTTGTATTTATGCATATATGCATGTCTCTTTTTTTCTGGAAAGTTACTAGACCACTCAAGGAATTGTTAGGAAGGTCAGAAAACACCAAGACTCATTGAAATAATACCAACACGTTTGTAGGACCATCTTATTCAGGGTTTTGCATATTGCTGGGCCAAGTGTGCTCACTCCATCCAGGTGACAGAGCATGGTCCTTTCCTATGCACCTGGGGGTGCAGAGGGTGAAGGGACTGTTTACCCTGAGGCAGAAGTACCTGGGGCGGTGCTGGTGGTGCATCTCCTGTACGCATGAATGCTAAGCCAAAAGAAGGAGGTGTGACATTGCACCCCAGCAGAGCTGAGGGGGTGATTTGTCCTCAGCTTTTCCTCACTGAACCTGGAGACTCCACAGACACTTGTCACCTCTCTTCCTGCCATTTCTTGGGACTTACAAGAAGACCCTGAATTTGGGAATGATGCTGGGGGGCACCTTTCAAGCCCAATTCCTGCATCTCTGCCCTGGCAGAAATACTCTGTGGCCATGGCCACAGGATGCCCATGTGGGATCTGGACCGCCACCGCACCTGCCTGTGGGGAAGAAGCCTTCTCCACTGACTGCCTGGGAGCAACTGGCAAAGGAAGCTGGTTTTGCACAGTCATTCCAGACTTGAGCTGAATTTGTCACTTCTGCTGTTATTTAGAAGATGCTATGTATCAGGCACGCCCTGATACTTCAGGGTATTTATGCAGGTATGAATTCATTCATGCTGGTTTTATTAAAACTTTTTCCTGCCTTACAGGGGAACAGGCGAACCCTTACACAAAGTAAATCTGGCTCAGGATGTTGTCATTTTTTTTTTTTTAAATGACAATAGACTCTATTTTAGAGAACTATTGAGACCGAAAAATAAGGATGAAGAAGGATAAAACTGGGACTTGTTAGGAGAAAAAAAATCACGTATAGTACCAAGCTTGTACTAGTTAAATTTTATTTCAGAGCACTTTGTTTCTTCCAGACATGAAGAATAATGAAAAAAGCCTTTTCAAGACACTAGCGATGAAAGGATGTACTGGTAAGATTTCTCTCTGCAAATCCTATTTCTTCTCCAAATACCTTAATTCACTTGCTAATTCACAATTTTTTTTTTTTTCCAAACTTCATGCAGTTTTTATTTTGTCAGGCTCCACAGACGCAGGCTGGCATCACTTTGAGCCCCATCCAGTTCCCCATGCACCAGCCAGCACCTGGCAGTCACAGCACTGCTGTAATCAAAGGGCGGTAACATACGGCGTGCAGATTTGCAGTGTAAATGCATTCAAGATCATTTAAACATGAGTGTATCTTCCAGCACTGCTTTTTTAACTTGCCATGAGAGCAACCAGTGCAACAGGACACATGGGCTTGGGGGGGCCTTTCCTCAGAGCCCTGCCATCTTTTTTTGTCGGGTCCCAGGTGCTAGTTTTGGAGCTGAGTAAGCAGACCTGAGCATGTGGGTAGGCTTGACTTTCATTGACTTTCTGGCGTCTCCCCTTTTATTTAGTTTTCCCTTCTTCTCAGGCTCTCCAGTTCCTGGATTTGTAGCGTTAATGCAAGCAGAAGGGGTTTTTGTAAAGAAGCAGTGCAAAGAACATGCCCTTGGAGACCACATAATCACTTGTAAAATTATATACGGTAAAGAGAAAATACGAATATTCACTTGTTTACAATACTGGCATACTGCCTGTTTTAGCATTTTATTATTTACAATGATTAACAAAAAAAGGACTTAAACCTAGTTTATGAGCTTGATTTTTTTTAACTTTAAAGAAGATCTATCGCTACTATTTTTAAAAGTGTAGACCATGTTGTTTAAGAAATAGTAATTTCTTAATCGTGATTTTGTCGTTCTGGTCCAACCATTAACTATGCCCATTTTCTCTTCAAAGAGGGGACAACAGCAACCAGTATTAGCACCAACTCTCAGCTCAAGCTGCTGCTGCAGCGTTGTGCCTCCCCTCGACTCACCCCCTGGTCACCTTTGGGGACATCCTTCCTCACAGGACCTCTAGCTCCAGGTTTCATCCCAGGAAGGCCAGTTGTACGTGTCAGTGAGACTGGAACACATAGCAGGGCAGCAAGGAAGAAATGTTGAAATATTTTTAAGAATGCATAATCAAGGCATATTGGCTGATAAGTAGAAACTAAAATAGTTCCAAGAGATGGGCTGTGTGGTTTCACAGCAGCCACTGGCAGTATTTCCTGAGAGACAGGCTAAGCCCGCTTTGTTCAGCTCATGTGTAGTCAATGTGTGCTTTGCTTTATACAATCTGCAGACTCACAAATACCCATTTCCTACTCAAGGTAGAGGCGCAAGATTTAAGATTGCCTTAAGTGCTCTTTGACAAGGGAACCACCGAGGCTTTAATGTCTCTTCCAAGGCTGCATTGGGCTGTCCTCCACAGAACATACAAGAAATGGAAAGGCACAAGGGCTGGCTGCTTTGAAGTAAATCTGGGAAATGGTTCTTCTCCTTTGAAATGCAAACCTGTTGGGAAGCCGCTGCTCCAGTGGCTGCCATTCCCTTTGATACAGCACATACAGTGCAAATGAATGCTAGACAGTGACAATCAAAAGGCTTTGAGAAGCAAAGGAACAGAGAAAACATAGTCTTCCACAGCTGTTATGCTAACCAATACTCAGCCTGTTGAAATAGCGTTCAACAAGTAAGGCTGCAGAGACCAACTTGTTGGAAATTAAGTCACAAGCTTGCACCTCCCCAGTGCAACTCCGTGGAGGATTATACTGTGCTTCACTGTTGAAACCAACATTGCTCACGTCTGCAATGTGTTTGTAATGAGAAATCTAGGTTTGGCTTTGCCAACTTCTACACGTTGTTGAGAAATCTGCTGAAAGTTCTTAAGTTATCATTAGGGTGAACTCTCATTTAAGGAGAAATTTCTTTATCGATATGAAACAGATTTCTCAGTCACTAGTTGAAATTCTTTCCTGTTGTGGATTTAGCAAAATGTGAATTTCTTACACTTGGTTATTTCTTTTTAAAATGATACACAGCTTTTTTTCCCTGTGGTTCCATCATTTGCTGAGGATACCGAAAGGAAAAGCAAGTTCTACTGAGAAGGGGGAAAAAAAAGAAGCAACTTTTTCTAATTTCTAAACAATATTAAATTTTATTTAAAAAAGACAAAAGTCTAAGAAGTGATCACAATATCCTATAGGTTGCATCTTCTAAACTGAGACATCACTAAGAAAGTAGATGTCTGATGCAGGCATTATTTCTCCTTTTCAGTGCAGATGATAGGATTTTAGCCATGTTCTCTAACCCAGCATAGCTATTTTTATGGTCTGGATTTATCTAGTTTACAAAGCAAGGTTAGGTTTCATTCCCACCTGTTTACATCATGTGTGAATAAGCCAAAACAGGTTCAGCCCCAAACTGGTTGAAGTTATGAAGTGGGCTTTTTTCCAAGACTTGCTGAAGCAAATAAGAAATCAGAGAAGTGCAGCTTTAAGTCAAAATACTAGGAGACAAAAAAGGATATGATCATAAATTTTGCAGAAAATTTAGAAGTGTGTTGTGATTTGGCCTCAGCCGGCAACAAAGACCCACGTGGCCACTCGCTCAACCTCCACGGCAGTGGGGGAAAATCGAAGAAAAAGGCAAAACTCGTGGGCTGAGATAAAGGCATTTAACAGAACCGCAAAGGAAAAAGGCGAACACCACCACTAACACTGCTGGAGGAATGTACACACAGGGTTACTGCACCAGCCCTCACTGAGCGGACCCTGGCAGCCCCAGCCCGCTCCCCCGCCATGACTTCCTCCCCTTCCCCCGGCCAGCTCCCCCTATGGACTGGGCATGGCGTCACGTGGTATGGAATACCTGTGTCCTGGGCCAGAAAATTAACCCTATCCCTGCCGGAACCAGAACAAAGTGTTATAACTTTGTCATACAGGAGCCTGCCAATTTTTACTTCTCTCTTCTGTAATTGAGTTACTGACCAGAACATTTACATGTCTCTGCCCTTCTGCTTCTTATAGTAGGTTTAGTCTAAACGATTGCAAAATATTGTAGATGTTGACATAAACAGTGGAAGAAATATTTAGCAGATCATTAATGTTACATTGTTTTGTTTAACATCTGGGGCTTTTTGTCTTATCAAAGTGATCAGTTCACAACATTGCAAGTTATCAAACTATTTGTTGAAGACAAAGGAAAACCCTGCCCTACACCTTCATTAACAAACGCTGATATGATCCTTGGGTCGTTATCATTGACACATTTAACATTAACAAGTTTCAGATTCTTTTTTAATACTAAGTTTTGTGCTAGGTTTTGCACATTCAGTTATTAAAACCTTTTGCTGGATTCAACAGAAGAAAGAGAAATTATGTGTTGAGCCTCAGTCAGAAAATGTCAACTAATCTTTCTCATTTTGAAATATAGCTAATCTCCTCCAGGAAAGCTCAGCTCTCCTATGTTTAAGAAAGTGTACTCTACTGATGAAACATCGACTGATACTTGCTTTTACAAAACATCTTCCATACAACAAGGTTGTCAAAGACAAAGCCAAGCAAATGGAACAAAACAAGCTTTGAGAAGGTTGTTTACACTCATCTTGCTCGCATTAGCTTCCAGACCTCATCACAGCATATCAGTAACTTCATAAATTCCAGAACAGACCCTGAAAGAAGCCAAGAACAACACATTTCTTTCAACTCCAAATTAGCTTTCTGCTGGAGGGATGCGAGTGTCTGCCCACACGGATGGATGCCCACATCACAGAATGATGAAGATCTTTACTTAATGACAGCCATGATCTATAGCACATTAAAAAGAAAACCTAGATTTCTGCTAAGAGCTAGTCTTAGACTCCTCTGTGTTCCGAAAATCTCTGCTGTTTGCCTCCTCACTCACCTGCCTGTTTTACCTTTCATTACATAACCATTTTTTACACACAGTGATGTCAGGTGCCTGGACTTTAACCTCTGAGATCATGGCTCTGGGCAATTAGCATGCTCATCTCTGCTTCTACTTAAACACTCAGATTCAGTTTGAAATAGGTATTTCTTCAGCTGAAAAGCCAGGTTTCTGTGGCTCTGCACCGTCTGCAGCCTTCCTGATCTGACAATTAATATAATTAAGTCATTAGCTTAGTTCCATTAAGTTGCTGTCATTAGATCATGCAGCTGGCAATCACAACACCTCTTATGAACTGCTGTGGGTACAGGGCAGTCAGAAACCTTCTTCAACAGATTTTCTAGTGAAGCAAAGCATTCAGTCCCTTATTTGCATTAAATACAATTTCATTAACTACTGGAAAGCAATAGGTACTACTGGAAAGCAAGTTAGTGCCTTGCTATTTATTTGTTTCTAAGAGAAGCAAGCACCAAAGTCTGCTACAGGAGACCCACTGAAAGCATGAAGCATGTGAACTACAGCACCAGAGCCCATTTTCTGGGCCATTGGCAGTGGTTTTGCTTATTGCATACAAAAGTAGTAGCCCTTCGCCTAGTTTGGTTTTTCCTACCATTTTCACTACCAGTCTGAGGGTTAGTAGAGGGCAGTGCTGTCCTGACATGCTGGGCAAAGGGGATTATATTGGGTGCCCTTCCAGAGCACCTACGAGGAAGATATCTGGGGTGAATTATTAGGGAAAGATGAGGTGAGACCACACGGGGATCCCTTCAGTAAGAGTACTGGTGGGACCCTGCCTGCGTTCTGGCCATGGCATAGCTGGCCAGCAGCTGGGAGACACCGCTGGGCTGGGGCTCCTGCCCCATTGCAGCTCACCCAGTGCCCCCTCCGAACCAGGGGTCACCTGGAGATGCAGGAGAAGGCTGTGGATTTATGCTGACAAGCAACGGAGGTTTAGATTTGTCTCGTTTTTGTCTGAGCTGATTACAGACCACAATGCCATAAAGAAAAATCTGATTAGGTCATGTAAAAGGCTGAAGAACATGCATTTCTGCTTGGGTTGCCATGATAGGCAGGGGGGCTTGGATAAGGAAAGGAGACATTGAAAGTAGGATGCCTGCTTAAATTTAAAACCTGCAGCTACAATCAATATACTGCAGTGTTTAAAGTCAGTTACCAAATTGCTGCAGGCGCTAGAGGTATAGATGTATTAATTTGTGATGTATGGATAGAGGAAGCTCTCTGTTAGGATGTATTTCAATGCAAGCAAATATAAATTAGCTACTGTAAAGGCAAAGCATTTCTAAATGTCAGTGAGGAAAAGAAGGAGCAAATACTTGGAAGACTGAAGGCTAGCAATATCTGAACAAGCTGTTCCAAAGGTACCTGGCCTCAAGCACCCGCAGCGCCAATCCTTTAGTAACGCTGGTGTGCTCTGTCGCGGTGCTGTCGGGAGAGGGCAGGCCTGCCCCGGCAATGCCGGCGGCTCGGTGCGGGGCTGTCCGCCCCGGCAGCACCCGTGCCTTTGCCCGGGGGAGGGTCAGCCACCGCCAGCCTCACGGGAAGCACCTGGGAGTGCTGCAGCCCCTCCAGGAGCTGAGAAACTGCTTTGGCAGCGGGTTCCCACCCAGAACAGAAGACAGAAAAGGCAAAGCCACCCCGGGACTGCCGGAGAGCTGCCGACTCTTTGCTCACCCACGTCTCCCGTGCAGAAGAGCGACAGGTGAATCTGTGAACTGCACCACTGGGCACCGTACTGCTGTGGCCATCCGCGGGCCAGCCAGATGTGACAGGAGGAGCAGGATTACAAATCCTGCACCCTGCCTGCTTTTGTCGCACTGGTACTAAGAAAACTGTTTCAAAGTGCAAGAACAAATTGGAGGATGTATACACTAGGTAGGCATTAGGTATTAGGCAGGATATACGCGTTACGTATACATTTTCTCTGGGGTAAAAATGCTCCTGTATCCTACTTCATTCAACTAAGAGAGATTTCAAAAGCTACCCAGCAGGCAAACAAGGGAATCTTTGGCAGCAGGCTGGCCACCTTGGTGAGGCGGGCTTTAAACTGAAGGACTTGGGGGGGTGGAGTCCAAGGTGGCAATGCTCATGCCAATGCATCCAACTGGGGAATAAGCCAGGCCCACCAAAGCAGTGACAAATATTCCTTAGGTGACTCCCAAAATGAGATCCTGAAGGCCAGCCACCTCAAGGGTGTGTATGGCTGTGGTGGATCCTCTTGCACCTCTCCAGGGAAACCTGCATGGTCAATTACCTCTCTGAAATGCCTGTACACCAACACATGCAGTGGGAAGAACTCGAGATCCATGTGCGGTTGCAGGGCCATGATCTCATTGCAATTACAGAGACATGGTGGGATAGCTCACATGACTGGAATGCTGTCATGGATGGCTATGTACTTCTTAGGAAAGACAGGCCAGGAATGTGAGGGGGTAGATTTGCTCGCTACGTGAGAGAGCAAGCGGAATGTATTGAGCGCTGCCTAAGGGTGGATGAAGAATGGGACAAGAGCTTATGGGTAAGAATTAAGGGGCGGGCTAATATGGGAGACACTGTTGTGGGTGTTTACTACAGGCCACCTGATCAGGAAGAGGAAGTCGATGAGGCCTTCCACAGACAGCTGGAAACAGCATCACAGTCACAGGCCCTGGTTCTCATGGGGGGCTTCAACCACCCTGATATTTGCTGGACAGGCAACACAGCCAGGCACACACAGCCAGGACGTTTCTGCAGAGCATTGATGATAACTTTTTGACAGAGGTGGTGGAGGAACCAAGAAGGAGAGGTGCGCTGCTGGACTTTGTGCTGACAAAGAAAGAAGGACTGGTTGGGGATGTGAAGGCTGGGGGCAGCCTTGGCTGCAGTGACCATAAGATGGTGGATCCTGCGTGGAAGAAGCAGGGCAAAAAGTAGAATTACAACCTTGAACTTCAGGAGAGCTGACTTTGGCCTCTTCAAAGACCTGCTTGGAGGAATCCCATGGGCTAAGGCTCTGGAAGGAAGGAGGGGTGCAAGAGAGCTGGTTAATATTCAAGCACCACCTCCTCCAAGCTCAAGATTGGTGCATCCCTAGGGGCAAGAAATCAAGCAAAGGAGGCAGAAGACCTGCATGGATGAACAAGGAGCTTCTGGAGAAACTCAAATGGAAGAAGGAAATTTTACAGAATGTGGAAAAAGGGACTGGACACTTGGGAGAAGTATAGGAGCATTGCCAGAGTATGCAGGGATGCAATGAGGAGGGCTAAGACCCACTTGGAATTAAAGCTGGCAAGGAATGTCAGGGACAGCAAGAAGGGCTTGTTCAAGTACATTAGTAGTAAAAGAAAGACAAGAGAAAATGCGGGCCTGCTGCTGAATGAGGTAGGTGCCCTGGTGATGGAGGATGCAGGGAAAGCGGAGTTACTGAATGCCTTCTTTGCTTCAGTCTTTACTGCTAAGGCCGGCCCTCAGGAATCCCAGACGCTGAAGGTAAGAGAAAAAGTCTGGAGAAAGGAAGACTTTCCCTTAGTTGAGGAGGATCAGGTTAGAGACCATTTAGGCAAACTCAACACCCACAAATCCATGGGCACTGATGGGATGCACCCACGAGTGCTGAGGGAGCTGGCAGATGTTATTGCTAAGCTGCTCTCCATCACCTTTGAAAGGTCATGGAGAACAGGAGAGGTGCCTGAGAACTGAAGGAAAGCTAATGTCATGCAGGTCTTCAAAAAGGGCAAGGAGGAGGACCCAGGAAACCACAAGCCAGTTAGCCTCACCTCCATCCCTGGAAAGGTGATGGAACAGCTCATTCTGGATGTCATCTCTAAGCATGTAGAGGACAAGAGGGTTATTGGGAGTGGTCAACATGGATTCACCAAAGGGGAAATCATACTTGACCCATCTGATAGCCTTCTATGATGGCATGACTGGCTGGGTGGATGAGGGGAGAGCAGTGGACATTGTCTACCTTGACTTCAGCAAGGCTTTTGACAGTCTCCCACAACATCCTCATAGGTAAGCTTAGGAAGTGCGGGTTAGATGAGTGAACAGTGAGGTGGATTGAGAACTGGCTGGATGGCAGAGCTCAGAGGGTTGTGATCAGTGGCGCAGAGTCCAGTTGGAGGCCTGTAGCTAGCGGTGTTCCCCAGGGGTCAGTACTGTGTTCAGTCTTGTTCAACATATTCATCAACGACCTGGATGAGGGGACAGAGTGTACCCTCAGCAAGTTTGCTGATGACACAAATCTGGGAGGAGTGGCTGATACACCAGAAGGCTGTGCCACCATTCAGTGAGGCCTGGATGGGCTAGAGAGTTGGGCAGAGAGTAACCTAATGAAGTTCAACAGGGGCAAGTATAGGGTCCTGCTCCAGGGGAGGAATAACCCGATGCACCAGTACAGGTTAGGGGTTGACCTGCTGGAAAGCAGCTCTGCAGAGAGAGACCTGGGAGCCCTGCTGGACAAGTTGACCATGAGCCAGAAATGTGCCCTTGTGGCGAAGGCGACCAGTGGTTTCCTGGGGTGCATTAAAAAGACATGGCCAACAGGTTGAGGGAGGTTAACTTCCCCTTCTACTCTGCCTTGGTGAGGCCACATCTGGAGTACTGTGTCCATTTCTGGGCTCCCCAGTTCAAGAAGGACCGGCAACTACTGGAGAGAGCCCAGCGGAGGGCTACAAAGATGATCCTGGGAATGGAGCACCTCTCTTATAATGAAAGGCTGAGAAACCTGGGTCTGTTTAGCCTGGAGAAGACTGAGAGGGAATCTCATCAATGCTTATAAATATCTAAAGGGCAGGTGTCAAGAGGATGGGACCAGACTCTTATAGTGGTGCCCAGTGACAGCATAAGGGGCAACGGGCAGAAGCTGGAACACAGGAAATTCCATCTCAGCATAAAGAAAAACTCTTTACTTTGAGGGTGGCAGAGCACTGGAACAGGCTGCCCAGAGAGGCTGTGGAGTCTCCTTCTCTGGAGCTATTCAAAACCTGCCTGGATGAATTCCTGTCCAGCCTGCTCTAGGTGAACCTGCTTTGGCAGGGGGGTTGGAATAGATGATGTCCAAAGATCCCTTTGAACCCCTAACAGTTCTGTGATTCTGTGAAGACAAATGCAGTAAAGACAGGTATAATGGAAGAAAAACATACGTGTTTACTTGGCAGTGCTGACGAGCAGACTATTGACAGTGAAACAGATTTCTGCCCAAGTTTGGTTAATGTGTTTACCAAATGTGCTCAGGCCTACAGTTCAGCTTTCCTTAGCAATGCCAGAAGTGCTTGGCTTTGTGCCACTATATGCAGGAGCAACCAAAATGGGGTGCTGCACTGTGCAATAGGTCTGCTTTCTCAAGTGCTGGATCAGCAGGTGATCGGGGGTTGCTTGTGTGAGTACACAAGCCAACTGAAAAAGATACACACCTTGTTGCTTGCTGAAAGAGTGCTGAGTTCTGAGCATGCTTTCGAAATCCTTTTTTATTTTTCACTTAAGAGTAAAGTTGAAGAGATACCGACTTCCTCCCCTTCTGCATCCCTCCCGTGTTCATAGTACAGAGGCAGTGTCCTGTTCACAGTGCCAACTGTTCCTGCAATGCCTACGCATTGCCTTTGCTCCCCGAGCCCTGTGCTCGCTGAATGCAGAGGGAACAATATGGTCTGTGGGCAGCAGCCGCCCCAGGCAGCAGCCGCCCCAGGTGGGATGAAGCAGAGCCTTCCTTTGGCTGAGCAAGCAGGAACTGTGCTCCGGTTGTCTCAGCTGGAGGCCGTTCTTGGCATATATTCATTTCATTTCCAGAAGGACATGCAGCTTGTTCTAATACTGAACACTCAATTTGCAGTCACTGTGTGTCGGAAACAATAAATAACTGTGACACCAAAGAATTCAGAGAAGACCACACTACCATTGCTTAAACTGCTGATGAAAACAGGTGGAAAGGGGACAGGATACCCATTTACACTGCAGGGTCCTCAGTCAAGTGGACAATTTCTGTTTTTGTTGTCTAGATGGGCCTCTAGCCATCTAAAGCAGTTCCTTGGATATCTGAATCCCTTTGAATCTCCTACTAAACGATACAACCGTTCAGGGTTGGAAAGGAGACCTGCAGGGTGCTGCCAGCTGGCAGGTATACCAGCAAGAATATCTATGAATTTTTTACTTTCTTTTTCACTACACACAGAAGACAAAAAATTTTCCATGATCAGCTCAGTAATAACTTTAGCTCCATAATAAAGAGTCAAATATCAAAATAATTGACCCGGAAGTGTCCCAGCCATGCTGTGAGGTGAGATCATTGATAACTGTCCTGACAAAGGGTTACCTAACACGTTCTTAACCCTACCCAGCATGAGAGTTTCCACAGATTCCCTAGGCATTCCCTAGACAGTCCTGGTAGTGTCTCCCTCTCCTGCAGCAGCACGGCTTCCCTGATGAAATTTTATGTATGATGGACTCGAACAAATCACCCCTTTTCTATGCAGAAGTCTCCTGAGTTTTTTGACCTTTAGCACATCACTTCCTCCTTTGTTGTTTCTTTTTTAAGTATGAACAGCATCCCCCCCCAACTTCTTTAATCTGTCTCCAAAAGTCATGCTTTCTAGCTTGTTGACTGCTTCCCTCACCCTCACCCTGTTTCTAGACCCTTTCAAGCAGCTCCTGTTTTTATGGAAAGACAGCCCCAAAACTGAATCCAGAGCTGGGGAGAGCAGACAACCACTTCACGTGTCTCATACATGCAAGCCTGTGGGATAGAGTCTGAATTACTGATGTCTCTTTTCCCACACTCTTAATGACTCCCTGTCCATAAATTTCAGGAGATATGTATATTTTTTCTTAAACGGGAAAGAAAATGAATTTAAGAAGGCAACTGCTTCTCTGTGGGCAAACCCGAAACCTTCTAGTTAGTTAGACACATGAAAGTTATCAAACTAGTACATTTGAAGCTTTTGAAGCGGTTGACCAAAAGACTTATTTCACCTGGTATGACGGGGTATCAAGTCAAGTGGTTTTCTAAACTGTGTGCTTGATGAGGGCTGCAGGAGAAGAATGGACCGTTTTTGACAAGTTCAACTACTGCAATGTCCCTCAGTCATTTGTGGCTCACATTTCCATGGGATCCAGCATGCTGACTCTGTATTTCCCCATGTATTTTATCTGCTTTTCCTGCCTTTGTGCTTTTTTTGTCGCTTGTTTCCTTAGGCCCACTTAGGAGCATCACAAGTCTACCCTACAATTAGCACAGAAATTTTTATAGTCATCTCTTCCTCTCTGACACATGCACACTCGTTTCTCTGAAGCATCTGTGTCTTATTTAAGGACTATGCCATCAGCACTGTGACGTGACTAAGTGAAGAAGGGGTCTGTTTCAGGTCAAGGCTGCTAAGTCACATTTTCCGTAAAGAATACTGATGCAAGTATTTCATTTTTCAGCAGCAGAGCTGTTTTAAGATGTTTCTGGCCACACTGCCACCAGCTTCCCCTTCCTCACACCCCCAGCCTATGGTTTTTAAAGGGATGGAGACTGGTACTGCATGGATGAGAATCAGCAACATGCAGTGGGAAAGGGGTAACGTCTTTGGCAATGAAACCACATTATGAATATGTAACATGCAATTATGTGCTAGATACTCTATAACCAACCACTGCTAGAGGCATACAATGATCTTTTCTTTCTCATTTCTTTTTTCTTGTATGATTTATTTCAATCCTGATCTCTTCTGGTTGGCATTGACTATAAGCAGTGCTGCCAGGTTTGTGGGATTCTGTCCATTATTATGCTATAACTTAATGAAATAAGCAATTTTCTGATAGCTACACTAAGCAGCCTACTGGGAGCCTAACCCCTGGTGATCAGCACTGACCTCCAGACTGGAGTCCCCTCTAGCAATCTGAAAGCCCAGCATCTTACTAAAAACAGGTATTTGTATAATGTGTAATAGAATGGGAATTGATTTTACTCCCCAGGCTGTTTCTATAGGTGTTTTAGAAGTCTCTTCTGGCAGTGATTTTTAGCACTGTGTTGCTTACTCTTTTGACCTGATGATGCTAACTTGTCAAATAGTGGAAAGCTTTGTTACGGTCTATGCCTGCTCTGAATCAGGGTGCAACAGAAGACTTCCTCCACAAATGGCTGAGTAGTTGTTTTATGTTGGGAAGTATAACTAAAATAATCCTAACAGGGTGGCAAAAGAGCACACAACCCCCTGCAGGCTCCTTCCCAAAGAGTCCCGCCTGCCCATGTGTGTCAGGGTAAACTGAGGCAGCTAGCCCCCAGGAGTAGTGGTGACAGGGTGGCTGCATGGGTGCTGGCTGACCAAGGGTGGCTGCAGGAGGCCACCCTGTCTGGGAGCACTGCCTAGGGCACAAGGGATTGACAGCCATGGAAAAGGACTCTGGGGAACCTGGCAGCTGCAGCAGTACAATATCACACAGCAGAGATTTTTCACTCTCCATAGAGGGGAAGGTTCATCGTGTGTGTGTGTGTGTGTGTGTGTGTGATGAAGGGGTAAACAACAGAAAAACTTTAGTAAGCTTGATCTGTAACTCCTCAGTCTGGGACTTTGCGTAGAAATGTGGGGTTTGTTTTTCAGGACAGTTCTGAGAGCCAAGCTTCCCCATACATGAATAATGAGTGGGACCTTACAGCCAGATAACAGCAGGAAACAACAAATATTTGCCAGGTTCCAACTTTGCCTACGCAGTTGCGGACATTGTATGTAAATGCAGATGTTTGATGTGGTGTATGCTTTTGTGTGAGAACAAGGGGCTATCACTTAAGAAAAGCATTCAGAGAGATCTATTTCTTCCTGGATGTTTATAAAGATACCCTCATAACTGTCCTTAGTTTATAAATGGCTTCCTTTAGCAATTGAGGTTATTTCATATCATTCAGTTAACATTGGAAAATTCTCTCTAATTCCAGACTGATAGGCAAAGGAGACTTTATAAACATTACATTATTTCTCTGCTTCAGGACTTGCTGTTATCACAGTTACTGCTCTGTGAAGATAGCTGGTAAGAGGAATAAAAAAGGACTTTATTTTTTTAAAAATTCTTGTGACATGACACTTTGGTATTTGTTTTGAGTTGCAATGAAGTGTTGCAACCTCCGTCAGTGTTGTACTGCTTCCACACAGCGGAATCTTTTGTGAAGACTTTTCTTTTTTGAAGGACAAACACACAACTGTTTGCAATCAGTTTCTTAATGAGTATATTCACAGCTCAAATACAAGACACTGCATTTCAGACTACACAAATACTTGACTGTATTCCCATGCATGGTCAAATACCTGTGGGTACCACACCTGTCAATTTGTGCTCAGAAGTGGGTTGCTGCAGTGCTTTTCAGCCAGTGCTTCTCAGCCACTTAGTGCTGATGAACTCACCAAGGTATCTGTTGGGGTTTTTTTAGCAAGGGAAATATTTTTTGGATAGAGCAAGACACATGGGATGGTGACACTTGCTTTGTTGAGATGCCTTTTAAGTATTTAGTGTCCTGCGATGATTTTTCATTGTCGTACAAAACTGCTGTGGAGGCTGGAGTGCTTCCTCATCATGCTATACATTCAGCTTGGATAATTATGTAAGTTTCCCTGTTAGTCATCCTGGCTCTAACTAAGGCCTTCTGCATGAGGAGTGACAGAAAATTTTGTTGTACTTTCATGTTCACGCTTGCGCCTCTGTTCCCCCTCGGAGGGTCCAGTGATATCATTCCACAGTAGGTTTCCCCTGGCAGTGAAGGTGATGTAAACTCTCCCTTCCTTGTTGCTAGTATCTATCTTATGCTATAATACACTGCATGCTTGGGTCTTTGTGCAGCTACACTGAGGACTCCCTCAGACTTAAGGCTGATCTTCAGAGTATGCCTAAAATTCAGTACTTGCAGTCATAATGGCCAACACAAATTCAGCTGCTGATGGAGTCACCAAGTCACCTGGGTTTTTTACTGCTAGTGTGGGGGAAATCATCGCACAGAAGTGAAGAGTATTGTGGAGAAGTGTGGGGAGTGCACTCAGTTGCTCTTGACCTAGTCCATGAGTCCCAGTGAGCTCAGGGCTTACCTGTTCCAGTGCTAGGCCTGTCACCTGGAGGGAGTTAGGCAAGTGATGATACCAAAGGATTTGAGTCAACACTCCCATTAGAGGAGGCAGAGCCCTTAGGTGCACTGAGCTGTGACACCTTCCCCCTTTGAGGAAAGACACCTGATTTCTTAACTTTAATTACTCTTTGAAAACTGACACACACCCAAAGGGTGCTGGAGGGCATGGTGGTTTTGTGAGCTGAGTACTCGTCCATGACGCTGAGAAGAACACTTTGCTGATTAAATGAGAAGTAATTCCCTGAGATACAAAGAGCTGTGTCCACTTACATCAACAGTGAATGTGGCCCTGCTTTGTTAATGACTGTGTGTCTCTGCATGGCACATGTCAGTTCAGATGCTGATGTCCTCTCTAGATTTGGCAGTACTCTGGGGCTCCTTTTTAAGTACAAAAAAAAATTAGGTTCTGCTCTTACTCCCCATTCTGCCTAAAGTGAAATTCTGTGCTGATGTCTCCTATTTCCTGATTCAGGTACTATCTCAATCCATTATCAGCAAATGTCATTTCCCTCAAATAATGTTGCCTCAATTCAACTGGCCAAGACAAGGATGTGTGTCTGTATACCCAGCCTGATCAACTTCAATAGTTTTGCGCCTTAGCTTGCATCCTGGCACAGCCTCGATATGTGAAATTAATTCTCCTGACAGTCCATACACTCCCTTGCTGATTGAAAACACAGGAATTAATATTAATAAAAAAAGGAGAAGGCCTCCTGCAGCCAGGATCACAGCCATCAAACAAGCAGACAGAACTAGTCACTACTATCTTACCTTTCTGCTCTCCCTGTATTGTTAGGATTACTCTTATAGCTGGATGGAAGGTGAAAATTTCAAGCCAGAAAAAAGCGCTATGCTCTTCCAGTACCCAGCCTGGCTGCAAACCTGTCCACTGTCTTCCACTGCTTTTGCTTTTGAATCTCCAACCTGAATGAAGGACATAGTGGCCTAGTAGATAAGGTAAAAAGAAGTAGTTAAAAAGCGCAGTGTGGATCAGTTCAAGAGAGAACCTCGCCAGTCTGAAAGGTTGCTTGTGTTATGGTATTTCAATAGATGTCTAGTGCAGAATAGTCAATACTGTTCATGTCTTTAAATAGAGATTGATAACTAAATCATAATAAACCCATTAAACCAACTGTTTTCTGCAATGGATGCCATTGACTAAGATGCTAGAGCATGGAGGAGAAAGTGCTGAGCAGGCAGCAAGCAGTGATTTACCATGAAAAATACATTTTATTTGCAGTTACCAGATACTGGAAAAATAGACATGAAGTCTGGGCCTTACAGGCCTCAGCAGAGAGCTTCACCTCTAACTTTAATGTGGCTGAGATGCTCTTCACTGTTTTCCCTCTGGCCTTACAGGGTGCAGTGGGCCGCATCATGCCACGTCCTTGTGACATTGGTGCTGGGATTCATTTATTTCTTAGCACGTCTTCACTAGAAATGCTACATGACTTTGTGCATTTTTGCTTTCATGTTATATAACAAAGGGAGTCTGACTTGTGAAAACTCCCTCTGAAGACATCAGTAACATGCTCAGTTTGCTGGATTGTCCTGAAAGTTAGAGATAAGGCTGTTAACATGAGGAATCACTACATAAGGAATCATAGCAGCTATGCTCATCTGAGGATATCTATGTCTCTTACTTTCAGTCACTTTAATTTAATGATTGGGATTTTCAAGCCTTCTACCAGTCTGACATGCACTTTGTTATAAGTACTAATTAGTTTATAGAGACTAATTACTATTCCAGCCTATTCTCCCTTCCCCAATACTCTTTTCTGATACACTAGATTTTTTTTTTATTATTATCATCATCACCATCAACTCTGGAGATAGAAGGGTTTTGACAGGTGTTAAGGTATTCATAATGAAGAGGGCTCTTTTGAAAGCAGAGATGGTGTTCGGAATGAAGAGGAGACAAAACCCAGGGTCCTGAAAGGAAAATTAACTTAAAAGAAGTTAGAAAGTTAAGACTACTTCAGTCAGAAGGAAGATGTATGGAGAGGGCTGAATCCAAGAACAAACAGCCTGGTAATGCCATAAAATGTTAAGATTCAGGTATTGGTTCAGAAGAGAAATAGGATATAAGCAGTGTATAATCCAGAGTTGGGACAAATTATATCTGAGAGGGACTTGCTTGTTTTACTCAATGGTCTTGCATTCCCCCTAATCTGCAGCACATCCTAAGGGGCAAATCCTTTTCCGTCCCCTGGGTATATTGACTCATGCTGCTTTCCCAACACCCAGGCTCTTCTTCACAGGGACAAGTGGCAAGCCTGAGGAATTTTGCAGGAGTGCCTATTGCAAATTTCTCAGCATAGGACCAACTGCACCCTAATATGCATTAAGATTTTGAGGAGAGAATGGCAAAGAGGGGTGTATGAGAGCAGTAGGGATTAATGAGATACCATCTCCAGCCCTCGATCTGGAGCAGACAAACACTCTCAGGTAAGGAAACGCACAGGTTGGAGGTCCAAGATCCTCCAACCTCTTCTATCCTTTTGACTCCAACAATTGCACCTAGATGACTGAAAAATGCTTGTCTTTGTAGTAGACATTTCTGGGACACGTCTACAATTTCTTGTAAATTTATAACTGTGTACATTCCAAGAGACTAGGGACAGTATGAAAGTCATGACAGTATTTTTAGAAAGGTAAGTGAAATGGCCTGAGTAATTTTAGGTCAATCTTACATTGAGTTGTGGCCAAAAGATGGAATGGTTAAGAGATTGAAGTAGAATTAATGTCAGTCAATAAGGCTTAAAAGAAAATAGGTCTTGTCAAATGTACTTAATTTAATTGCTTGAGATCACAGGTTTGGTTGATAAAAGTATAACGGTTTTCTTGGGCTTCACTTTTTTGGATAAATGCCAGTCTGCTGTATCGCTTCCACAGCTTTGGCCATTGTCTGCTTCAGGATTTTGAGGAGATTTCAGATGTTGTCGCTCATTTGGTGGCCTTTATTTGCAGCTGCCTGACCCTTGGCATTCAGCTGACCAGGCAGCCTTGCCTGTAAGTCACAGATACCTGCTCTGAGAACCCTAGCTAGCTGAGTGGCCTTTTGGATTATGGCAATTCCAACTGTGTCTGCAGCATAGACATGTGTTTTTTTCCCTTAGAAACTATTCTTCATGAAATTGCCACGTTATTCTGTCTCTGTCATCTAGTGTGGATTCAGTTCTTCATGTAGGTTGTTCTGGTGGCTTACGTTAAAATGAGTTTAGATGCTCTCACATTGAAATGCAAGGTGAAAATGTGTGGGGTTAGGAAAGCGCCACAAGAATGTTTTTAAGTCTGATCAGTGGCCCTACAAAGGCAGATTTAGCAGCTTGGTCTCTAGTGTACTTTTATGGTACAAAAGTGCTTATCTGGGGTATTGTATCTAACTCTTTGTATTCTTATAATCTATTAAACAAAATCACAATGAGAAAACATTAAAGTCAAAATGAGAAAATACATGCCTTGAGCAGTCCTATCAAGGGCTAAGATAAATGGTCAGTAATTTGGGAGGCTTATGCCAGTTGACTGATGCCTTTCTCCAGGTTATATGCAGATTGGCCCCAACTTTTGGGCTTCTGGCAGAAGGTACTTAGTGTCACTTCATAGCTTCTGCTGTTTTGGCTTCAACACACTGATGAGCCAACCAATCCTACAGCGGGAAGCACCTACCATTAATTACAGAAGTACTTGTCTTCTCAGGTCTGATTCTTGACTGAAATGCCTGAGCTCATACTAAGATATACACTATGCTAGATCCTCAGCTGTTAAGGATTTATTTAGCACCATCAATTTATCTGGGGCTAGAGTCATTAACATCGGTTTAATTTGGCTTATGAGAATGCCAATCAAAGAAAGGCAAGCACTTGAAATTAACTTATCTTTGGTATCTATATTGAGCATCAAATGGAAAAATTTTATCAAAGCAAACATGTCATCTCTTGGGAACAAACAGAATTCTCGACTTTCCTCTAACTTCAGTAAAGTTTTCACTTACTGTTTCATAACATGGCTGACTACATTAATTTGTGCCCCTGTAATTCAATGTTCAAATCCAAACATGACAAAAGGGAAATAAATAATGTACTCTTTTTTGTGCCCTAAACCTCCAAGGCCTTTTTTTTAACCACTACTTTGACTATGCCTCCTGCTTTAGTATAGAATAAAAACAAAGATATGAGTACACTCAGCTGTTCTGTCAGTTCTACAAGGCCAGTATTTGACACAGCCAGAGGAGTACAAACATACACAAAATTCAACCAATTGAAAGGATAATCCTTTTGGAAGTGCAACTTGCAACATCTATCTAGGGCATGAAAAGTGCTGTATTCCAGTGAGATTCCCATAGAGATACTGAGCTGAAATAAAGATTCACTATAGTTTTTAAGGCAATGAGAATTAAGCATGTTTAAAAGTTTTGCTGACTGCAAATGTACTTGAAAACTTACATGAATAGAAATAGCCAACTAAATCAGGGGCCTGTAAGATTTCTGCTGGTATTGCATCCATAGCAAAATGTATTCTATGAAAAAAAACCCCAACCTACTGTCACTCTCTTTGTTCAGCATCTCTAAATCCTTATTTATTTTTACCTCCTGTCATCTAATATTGCAGTAACAAAACAACATGTAGCCAAGTCTGTTTAACAGGTCATTCTTATCTAGATTGAGCAGATACGCAAGATGTCTAGTAATTTCTTTAAATAAAAAGAAACTTAAATTTAGAAAATTCTACATAATTACGCTTTCATAAAAATTGCTAATAGTTTACTATAAAGAAGATAAAATTATATACTTTTAAGATCATCATATGTATTATTACTATTCAATCTTGCAAGATGTGTCCACTTTCACTGTAGTCAGGAGAATGCCCAACTTCATTATGAAAATTTTGTAACTCAAACCATATTTTTATCTGAGCATTTTTTGTGAATAGTTATATCTACTTACTCACTTCAGTGGCTGTGTTTATAGAGAGGACACCAGAGATATAAAAGATTTATCATTCTGAACCTGAAAGATTGATTTTGCATGACTTCTCCTCTGCTCTCTTTCCTTGCAAATAACACTTGCCCGTTTGCCACGGCTGGCAGTTCTGGTCTTTTGGCCGGTCAGTTCAATGCTTAGTTCAGAAGCATGTTTTCTTTCTCCCAAGTTGTAAAAAGAACTTGCAGTAGTCAGCAAGTTACATCTATGTCTCAGTCAGGCTCCTGATGGACAGCCCAGAGAAAACAAGCCACTGGAAAGACCTCTGCTGAACTTGGAAGGCTTTGGATCGAGTCTTCAGTGAGGGGATAGCAAGAAGAGAGAAATGACATCTTAGTTCTAATTTTGAGTGAAGAAAGCAGGTTATTAGGCCATGCCAGTCAGCTATCTGATGGGAATTGCTCTTTCATGCTTTCTGGAGTTCCATATAGCTTTCTGTCTAGGGCGCGTGCACAATTCATGAGCAGCTGAAACAAATGAAGGCAAAGTTTAACAAATAAAATAGAGAAGACATTGAAATATAAAAGACTATAACACAGTAATAACTGAAAAATAATAGAATAACTATGTAATACCACAGGCAGCCATTCCCTGCTATTAATCATGGCTGTAGTTTCGAATATGAATAAACTCAAATAGCCGCATCTATTAATTCAATCTCTACCTTTAGAAAGGGATTTATGTCAACAAAGACAAAATCAGTTTTCAGCTGTTATTCCTTGATGGGTCTGGGGAGCTACGTCAGTCCACATTTCAGTCTTTCCCCTGTTTTGTCAGCTTGACTGGATGCGACTGGTGGCTCCTGTCTCAGATTGTAGGGTGGAATCGGTGACACAGTAACTGATGAACCCTGCTTCAGGGTTCCTGAATTTCTGCCTGGTGGTTGTGAAATATGTATCAGCTTGCCAGAATTTCGCTTATAAATCTGGTATTAGAAGAGGAAAGAGAAAAAGAACAGGCTGTGAAAATCTTAGCTTTCAAAAAACATCCCATCACAGCAGAGGGAGGGAAGCGATGGAACTGTGGATTTTGAGATCCACCCATGCAGATTGCTACAGAGCTCAGAGTCCTCTGGGAGATACAACAGCCGAACACATTGTCCCACTTCAGAAGGGGACAAATAGCTCCTGAGTCAGTGTGCATCTGCGGGGAGCGGCTCAGGTAAGCAGGAGTCTGCATTAGGGTGTGCCTAAAACATATTTGTGATAAACAATACCAGAACCATGGGAAATAAAACAGCAATGCTCCACAGACAGCCCAGTTCTGCACACATATCAAGCTCCAAATTTTGGTAGGTCCAAAACCAGCCTACCCCATCCCACTGCCTACTGTAGGTAGACAAGATTCATATTTATGGTGTGAGGCCCATTTAACTTATAAATTAGTGGGCTGCAGATAGGTGCCTTGGAACAGAACTCTATCTTTTCATTTCAAAGAGTGAGCCTTTATAGCTGTGAAGAAAATAAAAGTCCAAATGATGAGCTGAAAGCAATCTTTCTGACCATCCAGGGAACTGAAACAATTGTAGTGAAAGCTGTCAAATGCTACAGCCATGCAACCTAAAAACGAACATTCAAATGTCTGCAACTATAAGCCAACCACTTAAATGGGAAAGTCTCATTTGTCTCCAGGTAAAAATTTCCCAGATACTAAAACCTCCATTTCTTTTCCCAAACAACTGCTCCAGTTCAGCTGTCAAATATTAAAACAGAGAACTGCAGGGAGCTGCCTGTCAAAAACGTGGGAACAGAGCAAAGCAGGAGTAATTGAACGGGGATGCTGTGCAGCGAGCTGAACAGCCTGGGCGATGAGCACTGCCCGATGCCTCTGCCAGCCAAGGACAGTTAGCGGGACCTGTGAGAGGGCCTGTTCTGTTGTAGTCATCTGAATTTACTGCATGGGCTTTGTACACAACTTTTGTTTTTTATTTTCACGACAAGCTGGATGTGTCAGGAATATCCGTAGTGAAAGACACATGAAGGTTTGAGTGTTTACTTTGCAAACTATTACATGCAAACTATGACTGATTTTTCCACAGTAAATTTGTTTTTTAAGTATTTTTCTCCCTCATAAAAAACCAATAAATGTGTTGTGATCATTCACGTTGTTTCCCCCAAATAAGGGATCATAAAGCAGGATCTAAACGTTAACAATAGGATATAACATGCTACAATATCCTACTGTGAAAGCATAGCCAACCACAGAAACATTTCAGGGCCTGACCCCTCAGTCTTTGTTCACAGGGGCTATCCCTTCTCACATGAGTAGTGCCACTCAGCTGACAAAAAAGGATGCCAGTTTAATATTAAATATTTGCTGCTTCTTAAAGGGTTTTTTTTTGACATAAAATCTTGCTTTATTGCTGTTTTCAAAGATACTACTTCAGGAAATGGACCAAAGCACTGTTTTACACATGTTTATTTTTGTAACTCTATCCTGCTGATGCTTTCTTGATTTATGCTGTAACTTAAATATAAATGTAGCAGTGCTGAGGCAGTACAATACAGGACAAGTGATCAACAAAGCCTAGATATATTTTAGCATACTTTTCACACTGTGAAATGTGATAGTGATAGCATGGAAGCCTGGGTCCTGAAAATATTTTCTGAATACCTCTGTGCTCTTTCATGTTTTAACAGCTGGTATGCTATTAAATATTTTCTTAAGACTATTTTCTTAACGTTCTATAGTCTATATAGGAATATTCTTAAGAATATTTTCTTAAGCCTCTCTTAGCTTTAGGTAGAGAAACACAAGAGGGCACTTTAGTCCATTTATTTATTCAAGCTGGTATCAAGGAAAATTATCTTTGCTACTCCGAACCCTTAAAGAGTTAGGCCAATGAAAAGGCATTTTTAGCACTTTTCTTTCTGGCCTAACAGAATGAAACCACAGAGCATTTGTAAAACCACCAGAGGTGGTGAACTAGGCAAGGGAATGACAAGAGAGAGAATCAGGAAGAAAATGCATGCTGTGCCTTGGGATGGAACTTGCCTCTTGTTGAACAACTGGTGATCACATCTATTTGAGCTGTGGTGTGAAACACTGGGATTAAGCACTAGTACTTATAGGCAGCACGTAGAAAACACCTTAGAAAAGGTTTTAGAAAATGATGTTGCTGATTAGGTGACTTGCTTCTCTTTAGGTCAAAATCAGGCTGGGAGTGCTAAATTTCTGGGAATCTAAGCACATGAAGCATAAAATCAAGGCTTCTTTTAGACCTTTTTAATGAAACTTTCCGTAGGCACAAAGTTGAAGCCAGAGGTCCAGTAGCAGTAATTCTCAGTGGAAGTTCTCCTTACCGTCTGAGTTGGACAGTGATTATGAAAATGTGGCTATTCTGGTGAGCGTGGCTGTATTTGTCAGTTGATGTGTAAAGATAAAAAAAAAAAAAAAAGGTGCTGGAGAGGTTGCAAGGATAATGGCAGTAAAGTAATGCCTCAAGCACCAAGATTTTCATTTTGCTGCCTGTAATCAGATACTGTCAGCAGCACCGCACAACCAGAAAATTCCTTTAACCCGCCAGCAAGCTTTATGATACATGTTTTTCTTCAATGCAGTGGATTTCACATGTTTTTTCATTTTTCCTCTTTATCATCCCCATTTTCAGCCTTTACTATTTTGGAGCAAAGGGGGATGTTCCGGGTTCACTGAGGTTCAGGTGTCCTTCATTATGCTTCTATATTGCCAGGAACGTTTTACGGATAGCGATATTCCCTGGGCCCCATTCTTTCCCTGTCTCACTACAAAAATATCCTTTTCAAGTTACTAGCTGGGCAGACTCATCTTAAGTATTTAGTTCTACCTGCCCCAATGTGTTGCATGCCTTATTAGGCCATACTAATGAAGGTTATGTCATCTGTCTCCAATACCCCGTGGTCCCGTCTCCCACAGTTTGGGTGCATTTCTCTCTGGATAACAGCACTCACTTTTTGTAGATGTATTACTGTTTCTGAATTTGATTAGTTTTATTGACAAGGAAGCCACTGATGGTTTGGAGAAGAATTTCACCATTTTCTGGCTGCTCCTCAAGACATACCACACTGCCAAAGGATTCTTTGGAGGATCAGAACGGAAGACAATTTGACAGGAGCTCAAAGGAACTGGAGGCTAAACTGCACAGTGGATTGCTTCAAACCCGTTCCCATTGGTATGGGTAGTTGCATGGCAATGAGCGAACAAATTTGAAAGTGATATAACACATGCTCTTACTAGTTTAGATTCCCTAAAAATCCACTTACATAATTTATTGGACAGTGTGTATGATGTATCTTGAATACAAGTCTATCCATTGACAAGCTTGTTTCCTGAGTTCAAGCTGTAGAGACATATGAAGGGAGTGTTTGAATGATAAAGGTTACCACTTCAATTCCTAGCATCAGCAGGGTTGAAGATGCATCGTATATCACAGCAGCAATGACATGTAGTATATATGATTGAAGAATCCCTCGAATATTAAGCAGTGCACAGTAAAGTCAAAGGGAACTATATAAGTAAAAAGACCTAATTTATTTCTCATCGCACAGCAAATCTAAATACAGGCATACATGCAAGGCAATAAGGAATATATTTCTTACAGCTGAAAGGTTCAGAGATGAGTTGTTATTAATTTTTTGAATATTGAACTCTCATATGTAATAAACCATGTCTCTATATATAGTTATAACCATCTGTAGAAAAGATGCTGAATTACAAAAGTACTAAATTTCTTAGGCACAATCTTGACCTGAGAAATTCTTTTTAGCCTGTGAGATTCAGTCTGGTTTTATTTCTGTTGTTTATGAAGTGGCCAAGACAAAGTTTGTAATGGAATCCCACTAAGATGATAAATTCGCACCTGGAAGGGAATAACTTCTAAACCTGCATTATTGAGACTGATTAGAGTGCCCATGGTAAGTAGGGTGTTTTTTGAAGCATGCAGCACTTGGCTGAGAATCTTTTATCAGTGCTAGTAAGCTAATTGGAGCTGAGTTGCCAAAGGCCAGAGTGAGACAGGGGCATGACACTTAGCTTTGAAATTACAGGCAGGGTGGTGTATGTTACTATGACACATTTCTCACCGTTCAATTAGGACAAAAACTAGCTAGCATACAAAAAGTACTGTTGAGCTATTGTATGTATAATACAGGAGTATATGCTGTATGTATATTATAGACAGATAGAAAGAAAATATGGTGATGCATATATATGCTGTATATAACATAATATTTTAGCTGTAATGCCATTGTGTATTTTGGTGTCAGACAAAAAAAAAAAACAAAAACAAAAACCCCAAATCAAAAACATTTTGGAAAGCGATCATTTGGGTGTTAATGGGCTTTGTAATGGAATACATTTATTTGGCTGACCTTGGTCTTCTCTGCACAGCTACAGGGGAACAAGAGAAGATCTAGGAAGATACTGTCATAGCAGGGTGTATGCAAGTATTGTATTAACAGCAGACATATGCCTTGTCACATCTTCATCCTGGTATAAGAATGGCTGGTATGTATTGGTTATTAAACTTTGTTTAATTTATGTTGCAAAATAAAGTATGAAAGATTAAATGGGAAAAACTCTAATCTTGGTTCATTATAAAAGTGTATACACCATGAGTTTATGAGTAGAACTCTAACTTAAATTACTGGTAAAACCCTTGTATTTAGGTAAAGCCTGCTTTCCATATTCTTTTGAGAAGTGGGTGGGTTTGCTTTTCAATAACATGGGGCTTTCATTCATTCAACCCATTCATGCTTTGAGATCTAACAGTCATGAGGGATTTGCAAGTGGTCAGGGCAATGCTTGCTGATGCCTACATTTGCAGTCTGTGCACATCTGTGCTATGCTGTACCTCTGCTGCACTATCAGCTGAACACATTCTGGCCTTTCCCTGTCCTGCCGACAGGATTTTCACAGCTGCTCTGCAGGTCAGGAGAACCATTATATTGGCTGTTATATTGTTTGCATTGCTGTGCTAATACAGTTATACAGGTGGGGAGGGGACATGCTACAGACAGTCCTCTGTTTTGCCTTGCACTTACCTCTGGCTTGCTCTTGCTTCCCTTTCCAGTAGTCACAAACCTGTAGGTTCACTGCCGGGAAACTTACTAAAATTCGAGAGAAAGCTGGAGAGCAGCAAAAAGGCCAGGACACAGCCGGGCTGGCAATTGCGGACACCTGATTTATTTCTCTGATTCTGTCACCAGCTAGCTGTGTAACCTTGCGGAGGTTGTTTTTATCACTTAGCCTCTCAGAAAAAAAGTGAAGAGGACTCCAGAACCGCTGGCTCAAGAGGTGCGATAGCGTGAGCCCTTACTCAGGGGCAATGTAATTGTTATCGCTGAACTCTTTGGGCAGCACGGACGCCCCCATCAGCTGCTGGAGCTGGGGCTGGGAAATGACGGGTGCAGAGCTGGGCTCATGTTGATTAGTTGCAGCTTGCAGCAGTGCAGCCCTGTGCCAGAAGGGCCCCACCGCACAGCGGCCGGCCGTGGATGCGCTTCCCTTGCTGGCAAGGAGATGGAGCGGCAGGCTGGTGGGGGGCAAGGGGTGCTGCACTTAATCACATCCAGGCTGATTGTCACAAAGTAATAGGATTAAAAGGCAAACCCATTGATGTGTACGGATATTCGAACAGCTTTGTCACATCACGTCTGAGACTTACTTGACTTGATAGAAGTGCCAGAGATAACAAGCTGAGGATTTTTGCAAAGGTTTTCTTCCTTTGCCTTACTAGTGAACGTATGAACCTCTACAAGCTGCAGTAGCACAGTGTTTTTGCTGCTACATGGTGCTTTCACCGGGGTGTCCCCGGGCACAGATGGGTATTAAGACAGGCACTGCTTTTCCTGAGTCATCTCCCTGCCTGGCCCCACGGCCATGCCTCTGTTCCCTTCACCCTCTGGTGTCCACAGGGCAGCAAGGAGGGGTTTGCTTCCTCTGGAGAAAAGCCATACCCTTCGCAGCTTGGCACGCTTATTTAGGATTCCCTAGAGATTGAATATGGGTGGAAAGATAAGCTGATGCTGCCATTAGCTTTCAGCTAACAAAGTCAAAGTGCTCATGAACCATCTATCTGCTCGGTAGTGAGGCCATATGAATGAATTTGAGTACCCCAGCACATTTGAGCTATACTTTCTTTAAAACCTGGAGAAGGAATCAAAAACACACGGAGGCCTTTCTCTGTAACCCCAGGGAAGCCACCTGGGGCATCTCGGCCACCCGGGCTGAGGAGGGCGCCTCTGGGCCTGGCCTTCCCCTCTGGGTCGGGGCAGGCGGGGCCAGCAGGGCTGAGGGGAGTTTAATGCCAAGTTGTAAAGGTTTATTAAGGGAGTTGTGGTCCTGGCTTGCAAGGCTGCCTTTGGTGTGGTCGGGTGGAGGCAGCGGGGGAAAGCTGTCAATGTGGAGGAAACTGAGGGACACGGGCGTGCTGGGGCAGAGCGCTCCCCCAAACCTGCAGGAGGGGAGGACGGGGAGAAAATGGCAGCGCTTCACCTGTGGAGAGGGACGGCTACTTCAGGCGTTGCCTCCCAACTGTCAGGGTCAGGGTCAGCTGCCTTGAAAACAGAGAGAGTAATTTTGCTGGTTAACGAGTTGTTAACAAAGTCTTTCAAATACAGCCTTTCCTCTCAAAAAAAACCAAACCAAAACAAAAAACAACCCAACAAAACCCAGAAAGGAAAGCAAAGCAAAGAAGTAGATACCTGCTTTGTGAAGGAAGTCCTGCAGGCTTAGGAGAAGTTGGGCAGGGAGAACGAAGTGGGCCAACTGTCTTGCAGTCATGTTGGCACCCGAGGAAGCCCTATGAAAGCTGCAAGCACCAGGCAGTGGAGTGGTCAGGGCATTGAAATTGTACACTAAACATGAAATGGTATCAGCTTCCCAGAGGCATATGGGTGATGATGACCTGTGGTTCCCAGCAATGGAGGAGAAGTTGGTCTCTTAACTCTTTACAGTGTCACTCAGAAATTCAGAATAATAAGATATTTTTCTTCTCTGTTTGCAGTTTCTCCCACATAATCTCTCTGATCTGTCTCCTTTTTTCTGTGTCCCTGGGGGTAGGTAGGTTGCAAATAGAACAGCCTTTTACAATACTTAAGTAATCTTTTCTCCAAAGCACTGCTGAGAAGGAGGGTAATACAAAGCAGGCACCACAGTGTTTCCTGAAAGGGCTGGTGACCTTTGCTGGTTATTAACCCTACATGCGTGCTGCTTTGCTGTCAGTGGGCCGCTGCAGTGGCTACCCGGACAATACTGTCCTACTGGGTCAGCCAGGAGCCCGGAGAGCTTTGATGATGCTTTGTTAGTGCTGAGCAGAGTAGCAGGTGGGGAACTGCTGCATTTTATTGCTACCCTAATGGTTACTTTTTTAAGAGAACAGCTTTTGAAAATTAAAATTCTTAAATGGGTGTTTAATTTTGTCAGGACTGCTATTACCTTCTGCATTAATCGGGTACTAACTGCTTCTGAATAATATGCTTATTGACATTTATCTGCTGATTGACAGGGCTAGAAATGTACAGTTTTTTTGCAGGATAATAGCTGGGCACTTGTGAGTAAACCAAAGGCTTTCCACCTGCTGGTAGATGTCTTGTTCCAAAGGGTTATTTCTCACCAGTGTACCACTGATCAATGTGGATGGCAGTACTTGGGCATTAAAAGAAACTCTGATTTGAATAATCAGTATCCTGTTCAACTTGTACCACACGGACAGTGAAAGTATAGCAATCCAGCTTGCAAAACCTGGATGGCCAACGACTGAAATGGGAACTGACCAGATACACAAGCACCACTTTCATGCAGAAGCCCTGCTGCGTAGCTCAGCTGGGACAAATATGCTTCAAATATGCTACCCAGAGGAAAACGTAAGGTGTGGGGTGGAAGGGTGCCACGCTGCTGCATCAGGACTCGCAGAGTGTTGTACATGCAGATTTCTACTCAGAAGGGCTACTGTGGATTTTTCTAGATGTGATTGACCTCTAGGAGTAGTTAGGTTGCCAGTAATTGTCTTGGCTGATTGTTATGGCAGCATTTTTCTTTACAGATAAATGTCCTCCATAAGTAAGCTAGATAAATACTCCAGGCCTTATGACTGTGGGGTTCTTAGTGTTGGTGTTTTCTCAGTCTCCCTGATCTTTTGTTTTTAAAGACTGTTGGTTACTTTTAGTGATTCTTGTATGTCACCGACATTCCCAGGGCTGTCCATGTTGCTCTGGATCACTTCCATAGTGACTGCAAAGAGCTATTCAGTGCCAATGGTGAGGGGTATTTCAATGGCCCATGCTGTAATGAGAGGGGGACAATAACAAGCAACACTACAACCCTTTTTTTGAACACTGCTTAATAACATGGAACTTGTATTGAGTATATAGTGGTAGTCTTATTAACAGCAGTAATTGATTACTTAATCTTTCATTCAGCAGCGGCATTCTGAAGCACTTTTCAGCCTTGATTTGGCTCCAAGCCCAAGGGGCCATCATGTCTGTCCTGTGTCCCTGGTAGCATTTTATTTTTTTGATATTACCTGTAAAGAAACTATTTCTTTAAAAAGGCTCAATGCCTATAGCATAGTTATCAACAAAATAGTTCAGCAGACAAAAAGCACCTAATCAAAGGACTTATCCCAGTAAATTTTCAAGAAGAGCTGTGGTGTGGACACTATGGTATGCATAGGTGGGGAGTACTAGGAATACGTTGTTCGTGATTTGTAGCTAGGTAACTGAATCTGTTTTTCTTCCAGTTCAAGGGGCTTTAAATACAAGGAACTTGCTTTTAATGCAAACATGTATTTTTAATTATGCACTGTAGGTTTTTTTTTTGCTTTGGAGAATAATAAGCATGTGTATCCATTGCAGCTGATGTAAGATAATGCACCAGATTAAAATAAAAAAGAAGAATCAAAACAGAAGTGATTTGGCTTTGGATTCATGCATGCATTCAAAAATTATTCAGTGTGAAGATGTACCAGAGATCTTAACAAATACTGTTTCTGATACATTATAGCCTTTCTTGGATGTTTAACAAAGCCAATCTTCCTGTTGTGTTTTGTTTGCATATTTGTGATTCAGTAAAATGGATAAAGAATTGAGCAGTCAACACACCTCTTAGTAGTGAGTTTTAGAAAAAACACTATACAAAAAAAATACACAGCATGCCTTTGACCAGATGTCCAAACATTAACTTAAGTAACTTGCCTATTGTACAACTTTGTGAAATCAGAGCCAGTGTTGTTAGGTTATTGTCTACAGGGCAGCCTACAAGGCAACAAGTGCAAGATAATAAAACCAAGACAAGGGCAGTGATTCGAAAGGTCAGACTTGCATTGCAGGAAATTGACTCAATACATATTTTTAAAGTTGGAAGTGTAACTTGAAATTCACAAAGACAAGAGTATTCTGCAAACTGAACTAGTTTCCTTCCTGATTCGAACTCTGTGCACAGTACAGGGAAGAGAGGAGTTTAATTTTGTCTCCTTTTCTAAAGAAAATCAAAGTGAGAGGGGTAATTCTGACCCACTACAATCAGCAAGTACTGGCATTTGGAGAAAAATGGGGAGCTTACATGATTTACAGTCTGCATGTCACGTGGTCATTAGCAATGTTTTGAAATATGCCAGAAGATTTTGTGGTATTTATTAATGGTTTCTGTTATAATCACATTTATTTTATCTTTCTTTCTGTATTTTGAGAACTCACTTGCTGTATGGTAAAAGCTGAATATATCTGTTAGATGGAACCGTGGTTAGCGATCTGCATTCTGATATGTAAAGTCCATGAATTATTTAACAGAGAAGGAGAAAGAAATAAAGAATATATGTGTGGAGGAGAGAGAACACAAACTTTAAGAAGTTGAAAGGGTGGGTGTGAAAGTAAAACAGTTACTTCAGGATGATGGTTGGTGGTAGGTTTGGCTGTGTTTTCTTTGTTTCATTTGCTTTGAATGCAAAAAGGACAAACCAAACTATTTTTAAAATGTGTACTACAGGTATTATTGGTGAAATGTCTGGGCACAGTTCCAGAAACTTATGACAGAAAACTGTAGAATAAATTCAGATGTGAATGCCAATTATTTTTATGAACAGCACTATCATGCTTGAAATAAAATCTGAAAAGGTAAAAAAACAGTGAGTCATAAAAGTACCAAAAAATACAAATCTGCATGTTGTAAATAGTGACCAATAAGTGACATCTCTGTGACTATTTTTAGAACATAATTTGAAACTGTAGTAATAGTGATGAGATTGTATGAATAAAGATGTGTAAGTTACTGTATGCATAGTTATAAACTGTTCTGGATGCCTTTGGAATAAAATGTTGTTTTGTTGAAAACCTAATGTGATTAAGTTTCATATAGAAGACTGCTCATTTTGTGTATTCAACAGGAGTATTTGCAACATAATCACATATTGCAACTGCTAGGCAATGATTTGGGAGACTTTTCTGTAAACCAAGAAAGAATGGTATAAAAGGCGTGACACTATGGAATCTGCCAGGCCAGCCTTTACAGAGACCGCTTTGCCTTTGCCAAAGCTACTCAGGATCCCATAGTCTCCATGTCAAGAACACAGGTCAGACCTGAAGACTCTACTCAGCTTACTGTAGCTAAGGACATACAGGTTTTAAAACACAAACAATAACTGCTAGTCAAAGCATAGCATTTAAATCAACATTCTGCTAGCACAGCTGTGTGCTCAAACAAATTGTCTTCATTATGATTTCCCTTTGAGAATGACATTACAGCGGAGTTACCCTGATACACATAACTGACACTTGTGTTGCACCCACAGGTGCTGAGTGGTGGGAAGCGTGCTTTTGGCAGATTCGAGAGAAGCCCAGCCTGTGACTTCAGACCTCTGAGACCTTGACCTTTCTCATAAATTGGCTGAATGTTTGCATGATTCCAGGGTTGTCAAGTTTGCTTATTATCTCTGAGAGATTTGTGACTGCAGAACAGATATTGGCTCGGGTGATCTTCTTGGTCTGACATGATCTCCGTGTTAGTACTATGCTAGGCACACACTTAGGCTTGCTATTTCCCTGGGAAGAAAAAAACTCCACGAACCGAACATGATGCATCTGCCCATAACTTTTCAGCTGTCCACTTTAGTAACTATTTTTTCCAGTCTTTATGAGTAACTATAGCAAGTAGTGGATATTCTATACTGACTGTCTCCTGACCCTACAGACACCGGCAACCCTGTCCTGTAGTATCAGTGATACAAATGCATAGACTTCTGGGAAAGCCTGATGATCTGCATCTCCTGTTACAATCTGCTTTGGGGTCTACTCTTGCAGGAATTCTTGGGAGTCATGAAGACTGGCTGACTCATCTCCCTAGCTGTAGTTGTAATCTTCCATTTATACAGAGCTAGTGCACAGAAAGTGCTGGAAAATTCTGATTGTCTGTCTCCTGAGCAAGGTCAAAGCCTGACTGGATGCCACAGACAGAAACCGTAATGCATACCTAACATACACAGTCTATTGTGAGTCAGCTGTGCGCACATCACTGCTTCTGGATCCAAATGCTTCGGGTCGATAAGTCTAATGACAATGGGCTAGAGACAGCCTAGGTAGTATCTGGAAGTTGCCATCAGTCACTCTGTTGTCACAAGCTGAGCTGATAGCATCCATTTTAGAAAACTTCGTAACCAAACTCTGGATCCCATTAAAATCTTATGTTATTATATCAAGGGCCATGCTCTGCTCTGTCTCTTGGCAATGATGAGCAAGTCTCACTCTCCAGCTGCATAGTCTTTTAGCAAATTGAGATCTCCTTCTAATTCTTCTGAATATTCAGACCTCAGAATAGCACAGAGACAGCACTTCTGAGGATAACTAATGATATTTTACAAAATTCAAATTCTGGCCATCCACCAACATTCATTTTGCTAAATCAAAGTGCAGTGTTCCTTTGTGAGCTGATACTAAAGCTGAATGCAATTAGAGGCATGCTGAATAGTTTACCAGAAATCAAGATCTCTCTTGACTCTGGAAATATTTCTGGCTCATACTAGGAGGAGTAAAATAAAACCTTAACTCCTGTTCCCATGCCCAAACTTACTGTCAGCATTACCAGTTATAATGGGACAAATAGACTGTGAACTTATGTCCTGCCAAACTCTACAATACAGAATCACCCTTACTTAATGATAAAAACAAGGCAGTTTTTTCTATTTGTCACTGTGGGGTAACGTATTGGAAACTACCTAGTGTGTACCACCGTATGGGACTACACATACAGCTATGTCAAACAGCTGCTAAACAGTGATTTATTCAATGCCTGTACACTGTATTTCTTCCTTTTGGAAAGGGAAAGGAATGTGTCAGACACATAGCCTGATAGCCTGAGCACAAACACACTGTAAACTAGGGGTTTCCATTTTTTTTTTTTCCTTAGGTACCACATTCAGCAGCAAGAATGGTCATACATGTAGCCCACCATTCACTGAATTTCCAGTTGGGTGTGTGCCAAGCCTCTGCCACTCTGGAGTGATTTATATACTGCAGTCTGACGACTCATTTCATGTGCTGCATGTCCTGGTAAGCTCGCTTCATCACCAAAAGAAAAAATAATCAGATGGCAGAATTGTGCAAATATAGTGTATAACGGATATTATTAATGTTGATTTGCAAATGTACTCCTTATCATTAGGGAACTTTTAAATTTAGTTTTGGGTGAATTGGAAAGTTTCAGCCAACAGCTGTCTGTGTGAATTCAGTAGATCTGAACATTCTCTCTCAAACCTGATTGCTGCATAATTATAGTGGCAATGACAGCGCCACTGCCTTATTTTTCTTCCCCCAAAAACTCCCCTTTGAAGAAAGATTTGTTTGTGTGTGACCTTTTTGGCCGTATCAGCAAGCATGCTTTTCTTTCCTAAGTTTTGGTAGGAATGTTGGAATCAACTATTAATTTCCTTGTAACAAGATTGATTAGTGACACTTGCTACTCAGTAGCTCCCCATAAGCAACATGGCCTGAGGATCTTAATATTACCTTGTCCTTTGGTAATCTCTTTCTTTTGGATGGAACAAATGTGCAAACCCCAGAGTCTTGCAGGTTACTCCTAATAGAAGGAAAAATTGATGATTTGGTTAGGCTATCTCTACATTTCTGTTCTTTACAAGCATACACACAGTCCTGTCTGGTTGAACACAGGAAGAATCAACACCCAGAGCTCCAGATCTGCCTCCAAAATACTGCCAGCTGAAAGCCTGACTCAGAAGTGTGCTTAGTGCTCTTGCACTAGCAGAGGTTTGACCGTCTTTCCCCACTTGTTTCTGAACTCTGTTTCTCAGCTTGTCTCATATGCATCTGTAAGGAAAAGAAATCCAGAAAGCCATTTTGCCTATGAAATGTAGATTTCCAGTCAGACTCGGGTGTCCATGTTTTGGCCAGGCACATACGCTCTGTGTTTTAGCTGCTAAAGAATGAGTAACGGCAGTGGAGAAAAACGTCCCTAACATCATGGAGATTAAGCAAGGCTATCCCTACCAGTTGGAGTCAGCTAATGGAGGACACAACTCCAGTGTTGGTTATTTCCAGCTTTCTTCCTACATGGCCGAGCCCCAGGAAGGAGATCTGTTTGGTCAGGCGAAAGAAGTGTCCAATGCATGAAAATCCTCAGTGTTTGCAAGAAATGTGCTAAGGAAGTGGGAGCTCCGATGTCTGCTCTGGTTCCCAGTCTTTACCTCTTTATTGTCAGGTGGATTTGACTTTCCAGGTGAATCTGTATTTAAGCAGACCTTCAGCAGGACATCTCAGCAAGTAAAAAAGAAAAAATTATTTTTTTTAATCCTCCAGAAGACCTAAAGCCTCCTTCCCACCCCACCTACCCAGCCATTTCAGGTTCTTCCGTGCATATGGACAGATTTCAAGTTGCAACGGACTTGAACAAACCTCATAACAGGATAACAATGCTTTGAGTGCTGAAACAGTGGGAAGTCTGCATCAAGTCTATGTGTTTCTACAGCTTGCCTTAGTGCCTTAGATTTTCTAGACCCATCCTACCAGAATAGTTCAATACAAACACTGACAGGGACTAACTGGCTGTCCTATACATCTAAATTACAGACTTCTCTGGGCACATGACTCTGTGCAAATACCAAGCTGGTGCTTGCAGTTTTGGATTCAAATAATTCTACTTTGTAATCTAATATATCCTTTACTTTTGATTTTTGTTATAACCCAGTTAATGAAATGAAAGGGGAGACACCCATCAAACAAAAAAAAGCCTAAGAAAAATTAAATACACAACACTTCAGTCATCCCCTAGTGACTAATCTGCTTCTTTCATTGAATTGCCACCAACAAGAACATTATTATTCTAACTTGTGTATGTCACTGCTGTTTTAACAATTTAGGTGACTCATACTGAGGAAGTAGAGCAATAGACATCTATTTAACTTGATATTCAGCCATAGGTGGAAGCCATTTAGGTTTTCTAATTTAAAATGCAACTGAAATCACATTTGCAACTGCCCTTGAAGGGGGTGGAGGCGGATGATTAATCTAACTAAGAATGCAACTCAGTCATTGAGATAATGGAAAAAGTTTGGGATTATGAATGTGAGAAATCACTGGATCCCAGCAAGGGGCAGAATGTCCTCAATTTAACTTGACTTCAATTAAGTGAAGAACACAGGGGTTTCCCAAAGGCTTGACTCCTAACTGGGGAAAAGATAGAAAATTTGTCTCAGATCTAGTGTCTGATAGTGCAATACACGGGAGCTGCTGAAGATTATTATTGGTGTCTAAAATGACATCTTGTCACTGGTGTTTTAAGTAGCAGTTAAAATGGCAAAGTAATTTGTAATTTCCTAGTAATCGTCATGTCATTGGGTGGTTAGCTTAGCAGAAACAGGCTTTTCAAGGGTGCCTTACGCCCAATCTATTTGTAGATATGCTTGCTTAGGAATGGTGTGATTTTTTTCCCCCCCCGTTTTTTTTTTTTCCAGTTTGTTCAGCCCTGATGCTAAACAAGAGCTGATCATCAAATCAGTCCCCTGGAAGCTTTGGGAACTCCTGATAAATGTATAAGTCTCTGTCACATGCATATGCCTACAAGGGGTACACTGATCCTCTGATAGTATCTGATGTCCTTGGTTGTGGGGTTTTTAAAGCACATTTCATGATAGCTTTTGTTCTTTTCCCTTGTCCTTTAAGAGCTATGAAAAATACTTAGGCAGTGGGTCGTTTGGGTGGAACGGTGAACTGAGAGTCATTGCATTTCCCCACCACTTGCCTGCTGATTACTTTTCAAACCTTGAGTTCATTGTTGTTAATGCCAATCTCTTCCCCTTCTTGCTCTTTGGGCCATAGCCTTTGTGACCAAAATATGGACAAGTGAGAAAGATTCTAACTGACTGAGAAGGATGAGCACCTTCTGCAGTTCAGGACAGCGCTTGAGCAGAAGATGCAGCCCAGACTGCTCATCAGAAACCAGAGAAGTTTACTCAGGGAAAGCAGAAATCTGCCTGGATATTATGTACTAAAAGGATATGTTTTGACTATAGTATTAGCAGGTAAAAATATCCCGTCAATGAACATGTGCTCAACAGCTGCCTTTTGGTATGAGTGAGGACAGGAGTGGGACACCTTGATTATTTTGGAGACAGGAAATAATCAAAGTTTTGAAAAGAAACTAGCAGTAGTTTGTAGAAACTGCTTTTGCAGAAGAGATCTGTAAAAAGTAGGAAATATTACTATCAAAGCTGAAAAATAATTGTAAAAAGAAATTCTTTGGGTGCTTTGACCTAATATTCAAATGCATATCATAGCACTGGATGAAAGAGAAAAGAACTGCATGAGAAGTGACACATTACTGCCTATTACCTACTGTATCTTAATTAGATTAAGCTTCCTGCTCTTTCAGGAGTTTAATGTCAGCTATTATAACACTGACAATAAGAAGATTTCTCATATCTTTTCCTCTTGTGTTTCCCCATCTTGTTCTAAACATTAGTCAAATGAGCTTATGATTTAATGATGAGCTACAGAACCAGCAAGAAAGATTTGCTTCAGTGTCACCATTTTGATTTGGTGGTTTTTTTTTTTTTTTCTTCCATAAAGTAATATTTTTTACACTTTGGTTATTGCTTAGTTGTATAAATAATGTCAGAGATGGGTATTTTAATCCCCATGCAAACATGTGAACATGCCCACAGTAGTATCTGCCTTTTTTTTTCTGTCTTCTGTAACCCGCAACGCGATTGCTTTTTACCATCACATGCAGTTCAGTAGTGCTGTGCCTGCTGCTGCTGCGGTAAGTGGATTCCCAACAGGACACTGCTTTATGATTATGCATACAGGCCTAAAGAATGCTGCTTTCAAAAAGTGTTTGATGACAGAGAACAGTGTATGTAGAAGAGTAGATCTGAATAGTACACTGTCTTAGCTCTATCTGTTTAGGCACTGATAGAGCTTGTTGTCAGAAGTGAGTTACCATCTGAGGTATGTAAAACTGGAAACTAAACACATTACAAAACATAAAAGCTGAGAGCAAAACAGTAACTGTAACTCCATACCAGCTCTCTACCAGAGCCAACTGACAAAAAGAGAAAAGTGTTAGCAACTGGGTTGCCTTGAAATCACAATAGGAAAATAAGACGACTCCAAAATTTTAATAAGTCTGGATGAAAATGGCAAACAAAATAATCAAAGCCAATGGTAAATGTTGCCAAAATCTGGATGTGTTGCAGCTGACCTGAGGATGCTAGAATTCTAGAGTTTGTCTTCCAGTCCAACAAGAACAAACTATCTTATTCAAAAATAATCTTGTGTTAAACAAGCCGTGTTTCTTTAGGTCCTTAATTGTAAGTGGCAGGCTATTACACTTTACAAGAAGAAATCTAAACAAACTTGTCATAGGTTACAAATTAATATAAAATTTGAATATTGAAGCCTATTTGAACACTACAAAAAAATGGTGAGATATATGCAGAAATTATGAAAAGCCTGAAAAGAATACTATGTGTGCAGAAGGCATAAGGACTCTATCAGCCACAAAAGGCTTCACAAACATTATGCCAAACATCATAAAGCAAACAGTTTGCAAAGCCTAAGGTGAGTACTTGGTGCAAAATAAAACAGCACCACTCCTAAAGTGAACAGATACCCTTGTTTTCAGAAAACAAAAGCCCAACAAGCAAACTTTTGATGTTGGTGATACTGAGCTAGGACAAGTGGCCAATATAATAGACACACAAGCAAAAACTGAAATGCATCAGCGAAGCTATCTGTTGCTAGATGCAACATTGGTACACCACAAGCTGATTTGAATTCTAATGGCACAACTGTTGCTTAAAAAGAAGGAAGAAAGAAGAACTCACTAAACCAAACAGGAATATAAGGTGTTGCTTTTACAAGTAGAAGGATGACAAACTGAAAAGAAGAAAAAGACTTTTAAGATAGAGAGAAAGCTGTATTTCTGTCGCCTCAGTCTATTACTGAAAATCACTGAACAGAGGTCTCTTTCAAATGTCTGCCACCAAAAACTGCTGTCAGACCTGGCAAAAATAAAATCATCTTCAGAATTCAATGGCATAACAAAATGAGTAGACTGATGGCCATAGCCCAGCCAGTTTTCAGCTATTTTGGTTACTCACAGCATGAGATTGTAGAGCTTGAAACAGATCAAACCCCTTACCTAGTTTCTTGTGCAGACAGTTAGGCAGGTAGCCCATACTAACTTCAGTATCACTGGTAACACTTGAACTTGCTTAATTCAACACTCACCTTGGTACGTCTGTGTTGATACTGCTTAGATATGGCTTTACACTGCATAAAGAAAGCTGCAATGTTACTACAA
The DNA here is from genome assembly GCA_008921705.1 of Burhinus oedicnemus. NCBI lineage: Eukaryota > Metazoa > Chordata > Aves > Charadriiformes > Burhinidae > Burhinus > Burhinus oedicnemus. The sequence goes on from VFFE01006902.1 coordinate 1,055,782, forward strand.
CTCTGTGTTCAGAAACAAACAGGTAGATGTGGATCATAGAGGACAAGAGATTGTGGCAGTCATTTAATAAATAGGAGAAAGAAAGTTTAGGAACGGCACAAAAGTGAAATTTATTCCTACCTCCTTTTTTTTTTTTCATCCGTCAGAAGCAGAAAAGTCAATTGAAATATATTGAATGACAGATTTTGTTTAAAAACAAGAAGGTAAAGATTGTTTTTATACTGTTCAATATTTCATTCCACTGTAGGACTGTGGGTATTTCTCTTCTGAAGTAAGGGTTCAAAATGAACCGTTGCTTTAAAACTCAAAATGTTTTGATTTCAGGATATTTTCATTTCAGTCTGAAAACAGTGTTGCAGTTGCCCTGTACATAGATTTCTCAGCAGAAAATAGTACTGACCCAAAATTTTCACACTGCTGTAATAATAATAGAGGATGTGAGAGCCTGATTAGAGTTCGGGGAGTATTTGGTGAGAAAGAATGGTGTACAAATAAAAAATGCCCCCAAATCCACCCTTCTAGTGTTCATCTTGTTCTAAGAGCTCCTTAGATGTACAGTGCTAGCATTATAGTTTATTGTTTTGCTTGTGTTAATGGCAGGAGTGCCTGTATGTGTCTGTGACATAGTCTGCTGCTTGCTCTGCTATAGGTGTCTGCTCTGACAGGACAGAGGCCATATGTGCCACTCCCAGCTGTCTCCTCAGCGCTGTAGGCAACTATCCTATACCTGGGGTTGTTCGTCCCCAAATTCCCAGGGAAGCATACTGCACATAGAGATAGAAAGCCTTGCTTAGAAACCAGCACCTATTATTACCTATTCTCATCTGGAGGCGCACTTTCGTCTCCTTTTAGAGAGGCTGTAGCTCCTTCACTGTTGTGTTGTGACAACCACTCAACCTTCTGAATTCTCTGACAGAGAGCAAAGGTGACCTGCTCAGTTCCCAGGCTCGTACAGAGTCTTCTTTGTCTCAGTAGTGGTTTTGCAGATCAGCGTTCAGCTGTGACATGCTTCAGGCTTGTTCAAGCACTCAGTAAAAGCGTGCAGATTCAAAAAGTAGATCTCTACCCCAGTTACATGGAGATGCATGATATAGTTTGTTGGGATGATGATTGCCTCATTAGGTCGTCCATTAAAAAGTTTGATGTCTTCTGTTTCTGCTAGGCTGGGAAAATAATGTCTGTTGCAGCTCTTGTAAGCACTTAACTCGCTACCTACTGATAACAAAAAGGTCCCAGTTCAAATACTGCAGCATACAGGAGATAAACAAAACTCTAACCCACCTAGAACATGAGGAAACTGTAGACACTTCATAAAAAAAAACTTATTTGGGACATGGTGTCCAAGTGTTTGAATTATTTTATAGTCTCAAAAAATTAATTTCCTAAAAGTTTCATGAAAAGTGGCTAGAGGAGAACGTGATGCAGGTTCTTTAATGGAAATAAAAGGAGACTTTGGAGCTTGCATCTGAGCACAACTGAAGAAACCTAGATGGGAATAAGTTTTATCAAAGCTCTGACAATAGGAAGAGTTTCAGTTGAGACCTGTTGATCTTTAGCCACCTGAACTGATCCTCCACGAGCCGTATGCTACAGGAAATGAAAATTCATTAGTTTCAATGCATATGAAACTATTTGCTTATAGACTACAATGAAATGCAATGCCACTAACAGCAACGTAACAAGACAGTTTTTTTCAGGTATTTAGAGTCTACATAAATGATTAATAAATGTTTTAATTTATGCATCCTTGTTCTTCCAACTATGTATTACTTGGATTTCATAGAATCATAGACTCATGGAATGGTTTAGGTCAGAAGGGACCTTAAAGACCATCTAGTTCCAACCCCCCCGCCATAGGCAGGGACACCTCCCACCAGATCAAGTTGCTCAAAGCCCCATCCAGCCTGGTCTTGAACACTTCCAGTGATGGGGCATCCACAGGTTCCCTGGGCAACCTGTCCCAGTACTTCACCACCCTCACAGTGAAAAATTTCTTCCTGATACCTAATCTAAATCTACCTTCTTCCAGTTTGAAGCCATTAGCCCTCATCCTATCATGGCATACCCGTGTAAAAAGTCCCCCTCCAGCTTTCTTGTAGGCCGCCTTCAGATGCTGGAAAGCTGCTATAAGGTCTCCCCAGAGCCTTCTCTTCTCCAGGCTGAACAATCCCAATCTCTCAGCCTGTCTTCATAGGAGAGGTGCTCTAACCCTCTGATCGTCTTCATGGCCCTCCTCTGGATTCACTCCAACAGGTCCATGTCCTTATGTTGGGGGCCCCAGAGCTGGACACAGTACTCCAGGTGGGGTCTCACAAAAGCAGAGTAGAGGGGGAGAATCACCTCCCTCGACCTGCTGGCCACGCTTCTTTTGATGCAGCCCAGTATAGGGTCGGCTTTCTGGACTGTGAGCACACATTGTCGGCTCCTCTTGAGCTTCTCATATAATCTGTTTCCTTTGTTGAATTATGTTGAATTCAACCTTTTTCCTAGGATTCAGCTCTAGTCTGAGTACTTTTGCCTCATCCGGCTAGTAGCTGGGGGTAAGGCAGTCAGGGGAAGAACAAGCCAAAGGAACATCTGATCAGCGATGGCTTCACATTTCCTTTTCTTCTTACAATATCTGGGATCAGACAAACAGAAGATGTTGGACACAATAATGAGGGTCATCAGAGGTACATGGACTCTGTGGAGGCCTTGAACTGCTAGCAAGAAGAGAGACTGCAGATTTCGGGGATGAGTAAACATGCTGTTTCAGGAGCTGGAGATGACAGATCAGTGGGGGCACTAGGAGCTACTCTAGATTCCTCGGTCCCATTCTATTTCTGGTGCTCCTGCTCCCAGATGCCAGTAGTTGGAACACCACCAGCAAATTATGCCCTTGGGTGCTGACCCTTCTTGACAAACTGACCCAGGGCGTGAAGTAGCTGGACTAAAGCTAACTTCCCTGACACTGTGACACTTACACTAAAGCTGGGCTTGCAGCTAAACAAGATAAGCTTTTTCATGTAGACGTATCGGCATTGCAGAATATATGTTGCTGTTAC
>VFFE01006905.1:2995-100364 GCA_008921705.1 Burhinus oedicnemus
TAGCAAGAGCACTAATGCAGCAGAGAGGGTACTGATGCCAGCTGCAGAGCCGGTGGAATCATGACCACCTATCCCATCCCATCCCATCCCATCCCATCCCATCCCATCCCATCCCATCCTTCTGCCATACTGGAAATTTACTGTCTCGTCTGCCGTGATGAGAGGTCAAGATTTTAGCTTGCAATTTTCTCATGATCTAGAATGTCTCATGGGAGCCAGCCCAGCTTTGCCTGATTGCCCACAAGAAATGTGCACAAGCCCAGCAATAATTCATGACTCCAAAGGAAGCCCCAGTGAGTGCGCTGCTCACAGGATTCCACTTCACCTTTAAACCTCTTTCCCCCGCAATCATAGAAGGTTTTAAAAATACTATACTGAAAAGAAGCTTGGTTCTGCTGTATTAAATTCTGAGGAAAATTGGCTTTTGCTCAGATCCTTTAGTTGCAGAGAAGGGGAGTCAGAGTGCCATGTTTGCAGTTTTAATTTTGGATGGCCAATGGCAGGATTGTTACAAAAATATTTCTTACTTTTGCACAATGAAAGCATCTAATATGGCCAAAAGAAGCAGGGAAACTGCTCCTTTGTACAGCTTTGTACTTCTTTCTTTTTTGTGCCGAAGTGACAAAACACATAACAAGTTACATCTGACTTGGTGAAATTTTACATGTACAAGAGTTGGCTGGGAAATGCACTTTATCTGAACTTTGTGGCCAATGGCCAAGTTAAATAAACCCAATTAATATTAATTTCCTTTACCCCTTCCATCCCTTCCCTGGTAAATAGAACCACCTCTGGGATTTCTAATGGTAAGTTACCCTTGCAATGTCTGGTTTAACTTGGCTACTATATCGACAAGATGTTTTTCCACTTTGAGTCTTTTTTCTCTTTCTTTTTAAACTTATAAAACTTCAGAATCCTCACTGCATCCCTATAACTTTTATTTTGTAAGAGTATTTTAGTCTCTTTTAGTTCATGCTTAGGCATAAGAGCAATATAATCTAGCTTGTGGGATGTGACTTAAATTGTAAATGTTTGTTATGTTTAAGAGCCTTGGGGTGGTGTATGACTTGAATGGATATGAAGATATTTAGCAAATAAATCTGTGTTCCAAAGTAGAAAGAATAATTGATTACCCATACAACACGAAAAATGAAGCCATGCTACAGCCACATCTCAGCATTAGCTCTGGTACCTTCCAAGAGTGTTTTTATCAAAGAGAATTCTAACTTTACGTTTTTTTTATGAAAAGTTGTTTTCTACGATGGGTGCTATGAATATGGACTGAAGTTTGTATTGATTATATTCTGTGTGAGGTTCATTACCGAAATAGTTGAGCAAACAGTCACAGGTGTGAGGTCCCTGCGCTGTTTGCCCTGTTTATCTCACAGAAACGTTGTACCCTGAGACTCCAGACTCTCTTTTATCTGTGCACTGGGAACAGAACCTGGCTTGCCTGATTTGGAAAGCAGCTTGTGTGTTAGCAAATGTGCTTTCAGGATGGAGTTAACATTTTACTAACATGGATCAGGTTTAGTCAGCCGTCTCTTCAGGTCTGGCTGACTTTGGAAGCCACATTTGTCTCTGGGGCCACTTTGCCAAGGCCAATGACTTTGTTACCATAGCTGGGGCCAGGGGCCAAGGTGGAAGAGAATATTCTAGATATTAACGCAAGATGTTAATGAAACATTCTTGATGTTGCTGGAAAAAAAAGGAAGATGAAGGGGCAAAGCTGACAGAGAGAGGAGAGAGGAGAAACTCTCAGCCTTGTTGGTTCATGTGACCTGTGGAGTTGAGACATACAGACATGCTGTGACCAGCATGTGCCAGTACTTAGTGATGTGCTCTGAATAAACTTAGTCTCCATTGGAACACAGGATTGGTTGCAAGAACACACCAAAGCCTGCCCCATCTGGTGGTCTGCCTCTGAACGTGGCCCAGAGCCACGTGTGAGGACAGGGCAGACAAACTGTGGTCCTCTGCAGAGCGCTGCCCAGCACTGCACAGTCTGCACCGGCCTCTGGCTGTAGACAAGATGAAACTTTTGGTTTTCCCCTGTAGCTGCTTTTTCTAGACTGTTAGTTCATGGTAATGGCATATAGTAGAGTGTGGGTCTCACCAGAGTTTTCTTCTCAAGGGGAGACACTGGTGACTTTGTTTAGCCTTGTTGTAAGTGGTTGAAATAACAAACCCAGTGAAGCCGCAAACCCACTTTGTGTGCCAGAGCCCTGTGGTAAAATGTCTGCAGAGCTTTAAAAATGCAATGCAGAAAATGGAAAGCTTCTGCCACATACAGAGCACTCCCTCGAGCCATTGACTGCTTTGGATCGAGTTAGAGATACATTTCATGCATAAAAGGGAGAACTATGTTGCTATAGAGGATGGCTGCATTTTCCACTGAGGGAATTTATACTTTATCTAATAGCTGTGACATGAAACCCTTTTGCAAACCACCCTGTCCAAACACCAAAGGGCTTTTTTGCAGAAGGACAGAGCATCTGCAGAAGCTCTGCCAAGAACTGATGTGCCTTTGCCTCAAGTCAAAGAGTAATGTATTGACTCTCAATGTGATTAGGATGGACTTTTGCCCAGAACAGGAAAATTGGTTCTGAATTAAAATTGCTTTTCAGAAGTGGCTCTTTGTTAATGATATTATTATTATTATTTTATTTTAATGTAATTAGGGTTATGTTCTTAAATCATAATTGTCATCATTATACTTTCCTTAAGTCAGCATAGCATTACATTTAGTGATCTTAGTAATGACGCAAAAGAGTTGTGAATCTCACCTGCCACGGGTAGTGCCTTCTGTTTCTACATAATTTGGTTGTGCTTGGAACAGAAGTTGTCCTTGAGGTGCCTCAGAAATGCACTGTCTTGATCATAACAATTACCTGAGACTGAAAAGCCATCTGGTTAAAATCATGTCTTTTTATGTGCTTTATGTACCTTCTTTAAAACATATTCCTCCTTCCTCCCTGAAAAATTAGAACAACTGGCATGTTTAAGCATTTTTCTAGTCATACATTTTAACAAATTGGTTTTTAATAGCTGCACTGGGCAATGAACTATTTGAGTCGAGCCTGTGGTAACCATTTTTATGCAACACTGGGATGTTGGCTAATGAACCTGTTCCAAGGACCTTGGGAGCCAGGTAAGAGCTCACCAGACAGGCCCAGAGGGTGTGTTGCTAGGTGTATTTTAATGCCTTGAGAGAGAGCAGCATAGCAGGATACTGTGGAAAAGCTGACCTTCCTTTCTTGAGAAATAAGGATACCACAAGTGATAAAAGAAAAACCCTTTGTGTCCCCTCTCCCTCTCTAGTAATACAGTAATGCCCCAAGGAACAGCCTAGTCTTCAATTTAATTTCAGTCACTCATGCATTTTTTACCCCTGACATCTCCCTGAAGTGATTAGAAAATTATAACTGGGATGTGAACTCAAGCAGAAGCTTGTGGACTTTTCATTGTGTCATAAGGAACAAGAAATGAGGTGACTCATGTCATCTTTCAACAGGTCTCCCAGTGGGCATTTGTGTCCGGTGCTGCACTCTGGCTAGTCATCTTTCAAGTTGCTCCACAGCAGATCAAGTGGAAAGGAGACTACAGCTGGCATGTGAGAGCTAGTCTGGATGGGGAGGCGAGTAAAGGGATGACACATTTGTATGACAAGACCAGTGAGGTGCCATAGCAGCCCAAGCAAGCACAGATCAATGATGAGTTGACCTGCAATGAAACCAGCTTTGGTATAAATCCACTATTACCTCCCCCTTCAAAAAATATGCCCATTAGCCTTGTTCTGAGGTAAAAGAAAAAAAAAAATTTCCCAGAAGAAAAAGATGAGGAAAACATCAGAGTTCCCATACTTTTGTGCTATGATAATGTCTATGCCCCTCACAACGGGCTTGGAGATCAGCTTTCTGACTGTGGCACTGTCAGCAGAGGATGACTCCAGCCAGTTTGAGAAATGCCTGGTCAGGTTTCTATCATAACTCATGGTCTTGTAAATATGTTTAATTTCTGTTTTAGCAGACTCTGTCTTCTAGCAGAAATACAGAGATTTGTGCATTTATCCTCCACGGAAGTCATAATGCTTCTGGAGTTTACAGACAGGCGTTACAAATACCTCCCTCCAAGCCTCACTCACTGTGAAGTTCAGTGTCATCTGGCAGCAGAAGACATTAATCACTACAGAGAAAGGCAGGCTAATGTTTCTAAGGCAGACGGGCTTGTATCTGCTTCCCAAATAGCTTACTCTAACAGTTCTTTTTATTGAGATTGATTCCCCATATTTTGCTAGTTTGGGGATATAGTCCATTTATATTTATCTTGTACTGTAAAGCTAATAATTGACATTGTTATTGTAGTTATTTTATGAGCCAATTTCTTAGTACCCGAGGGTGTTTTTATTACTCCCCTTTTGGCCTTTCCTTTAGAGTACTGAAAGTATACAGGGCAGTGAGGAGAAGTGGTGTACATCCTTTGTAAAGAAATTCATTGGCTGATTAGTATTATTTCTTTGTTTATATCACTCTTGTGTTTTCTGTTACTCCAATTCTGGCTAGAAAGCTAACCATCCACACAAGTTGGATGATAGCCTGAAGGCAGCTCTAATTTAATTTCATGCTCTCCATATCCCCTGTACAAAATGAGGAATAGCCAAAATGCCCTGTCCCGCTGATATTTGATGACAGGGACCTTACACAGAGGGTTATGAGGGGACAAGGTTGTCCACCCACTCTCATCCTGGTAAGGAAATATCCCATGCTGCAAATACTCCCCTGAGAAAAGTTACTTCTGGTGGAGTGGAATATATATGGAAATAGAGAACTACATGAAGAAGGATTAGACGATACTCTATTTCTTACTCTTTGCATTCAATTTAGCACCACTTAATGCCTGCAAAACGTGACAACCATAATTTTGGTTTGATAATAAACTATCAGAGAACTTCCTGGCTTTTCTGTCAGGCTGAATCTTGCATACGTACATATGAGCATTTTAACTTTCAACTTGTTATGGAAGATGACTTATTTACAGAAGGAAATTTTCATCCAGAAAATCCTTCAATGACAATGAGGCAAAATGGCATAAAGTTGGTCTCTTGTTTTGGTTTTGACAGTGAGTCTGTGGGCTGATGTCATCCATGCTGCTAGGATTACTCTGAAGTTGTCTTAAAACACACGATCCAGTGGAGACTGACACATACCTTCATTATTGCCAATTAGTGCAGGGTAGTATGAAAGATGAGTCAATTGCGTGGGCCCTGAGGCTTCTCCAGCAAGTGAATTGATGGTGCCGTTCAGAATACACCCCAGATTTCAGGGCCAGGAGGGGCCACTAGATCACTGAGTCTGACTTCTTGAATAACACAGGCCATAACTTTCACTCCGTTACTTATATCTTCGTAATATCTCCCATCTCACAGATGGATGATTAGGCAAGAAGATGAAAAACAAAGGGAAGCAGATATAAGGTCCCCTTATATCAGCCGCAAAGCCCAGCGGAGCAACACATCTCGTAAGTCTATCTAGGTGTCTTTAATTCTCAAACAGACACTGTTAGTCTGGGACGAAAATGGCCTGTCTGGAGAGTATTGGAACTGTGTCAATGCTGAAGTGTCAATATGGTTGTCAGTGTTGGTGTTTTGGAGGCAGCCTCCTCTGGGTGTGAAATTGGCCCTAGCCTGGGAACAGGATGTGGAAGAAGGTTCCCTCTGTAGCCTGTGATAATTTAGGGGGCCTGTATATGTCCCGTGAGTGGATTCTCACCACTATTTATATCAATTTCATTTCTTGAGAATAATATTTGTATGGTTCCTTGTATTTTGTGATGTTTAAGACAAACAGTGAGTGTCACAGATGTCCTTCATAGGACCATGTCTCAGTCTCTTGAATGGCCATGGCTGTCTGGGGGGTAGCACTGTAAACCCCAGTGTCCCTGAGAGTGGAGCTGGAAAACCACCCTTCAGCTACGGAGGACATGTTGGGCTGTTGATGGCTGATCCAAACTCTTCCACTATTCAGACAAAAGATTAGACAGTCAAGGAGTGAGCCACCTAGCTGTCTAGGGACACTTTAAGCCTACATGGACCAAAGAGGAACTGGAGGACCAGTCTGATGTCTAGTAGAGGAGTTTGATCAGACTGGAGATTTTCTTTTTCATCTCATGATGAAGCTCCATCCTTATTGGGAAACTTTGACTCTGTTATTCTTTCCAGGAAATGATTGCCTTTGATGAGATTTCATCTGGAGGCATTCACTCCTTTGATCACATCCTTTGTCACAAAAGACAACTAACTTCATTTTTAAACATGACCATTTCTTTCCTTAACACGTTTGTATTTATCAGTTTATACATTTCCTGCAACAAATTTTTCTTAGACAAGAATCTAAAACTGGATTTAATGAGAGCTACAAGGAGCTTCTTGAAGTGCAAAAAATAAATGTTTTCCTTCAGGTCTAATTTGGGTACTGGGAAAATATTTTTCTCCTCATGTGATTTTAAGTTACTAAATTTCTTCAGTAGTTTTAAATTACTCTGCAATAAACAGTACATAATATGCATTCTTGCCTAAAAGGAAGCCTTCTATTCTGATTCTTATAATCTGGATTCTCAAATTTTTTCAAAGGTATCAGTAAGAAGAAATAAATGTTTCAGAGTATCTGAGTCAGAATATCCTGATGAGAGATGCTCATCTTTCAGTAGGTTGATAGTGGACAACTTTTCTCACCTGTAGTTCAGGCACAGACTATAAATCCAAGGTGATTTAATGGCATACTTTCTAGGGGAATCACTCTCTTTCCATTTCTGTCTTGCAGTAAAATCACTTAGTTTTTCCCTGTGAGTTTCGTTGTGCCTAGGCAACCCCTCCACCACCATCTGATAGCTAGCTGATAGGAGGACATTGTGAAGTCAGCTAATTTGCTGAAGAACAGATGCCCAGGGCCGTTTGAAGTGCCGCGTGGTAAATGGGATGCGCACACAGGGCTGGCAGATAGAATCATAGAATCGTCTAGGTTGGAAGAGACCATTAAGATCGAGTCCAACCATAAACCTAACACTGTGAAGTCCACCACTAAACCATGTCCCTAAGGACCACATCTACCCATCTTTTAAATAGCTCCAGGGATGGCGACTCCACCACTTCCCTGGGCAGCCTGTTCCAAGATACAGCACAAGACTGTGGGAGACCTCTGATCTTCTTGAGGATATATTGGATACCCTGGAATGTCTCAAATGAAACGAGTTGCCTGTATTTATGCAATGAACTCAACCCACTTTGTATAAAACCTAAAGCTGTCCCCTTCCCCTCTCTAGACGCTCGTCCACAGTCCCATGAGCCCAGAGCACCTTGAAAATTAAGAAGACCATAACACCAGAGTTCATCAGCTCCACCTTATGACGGGATTTTTAACATCCGGACCTATAACTGGAAGTGACTAGTGACAAGGAGACAACAGTTAAGCATAATATCAACATTTTGTTAACTGTGTTTGCAAAAGCAACCAGCCTGCTTCACCCCTTGCCCTCACCGCTGGAGCAGGAACTCCCCAGCAGCTGCAGCAGCCTGCACGGAGTAGGGAAATCGTCTCACCATGGTGGAAGAGCGGCATCAGCCTCCTCCGCCCCCCGAGCTCCCCGAGGGCAACCCGGGGGCAGGCATGGCCTCTCGGGCTCCCACTGCTCGTGCGGTTGCTGCGGCTCTGCCCGAGCCACTCGCCAGAGTAACGGGTGCAGACATGGCTTGGGAAGTGCTGAGGTCTGCAAATTCCTTCCTCCTGCCCTGACGTTCCCTGTTTATGTTTTCACTGACCAGTGTTGATGGTCACAAAATATCTGTGCTGTTTCTGAGCTGAGGATTTTCTCCTGTTGGTGTAACTGTGTGCGGGAAACATGATGCTTGGATGGGGCGACCCATGCAACGCTTTTCCAAAGTCACCGAGCTGTTATGGTGCGGGGTTGCCCCAGCACCATGTCATTACAGCACACAAAGTCACTGGCAGGGCCGTGTATTCAATAATCATGTGTCTAGTTCTGCAGAGAGAGAGAGAGGTATTTGGACGGTAAGAATCTGCCGTCTGTCCAAACACACAAATTTGTCTCTGTATTTGCACTATGCAATGCATGTGTATGGAAACGCACAGTCTGGTATGTGTGTTTCTACAGAACAACCTTTTTTTTTTTAAAAAAATATCCTCACAAGAGCATAAGAAATCACTTGTCCTGTGCAGGGGAATTTCACAAACTTCCAGTCCAGCCTATCCATGACCATGGCAAGAACAGCCATTTCAAAAGATGTTGATGCAGGATGCTGTTGATTTCTTGGTCACCTAGAGGTCTAACCTGCAAAACCCAGTGCCAGAAGAGACATTCCTGCTGCCTTGGCACCAACTGATCAGACAGGAGAGGACGCAGCCATTGTAGGGAGGAGAAGGCTGTGTGGCTGTTGAACTACTACACGCAATGGTGGAGCACGCTGGCTTGTGCTCTTTACCCTGCCTTTCTCCTGGATAGAGCACACACACGTGTGTGTACAGGTGCACACTTGCTTGGTGATATTAGGGCATAATGAAGATAAGATGAACTAGCATAAAATAGGAGTAATAGGAAAGTATTAAAACTTACTGGTATTGTCCTTGACTTTCTTTAGTTTAAGTTTGCACTTTCACCTTTTCCAGTCAGCCAAATTGCTGTAGTAATTAATATATTGAAAAAACATTTGGGTTTGATGTAATGCTGTGATTTTAGCCTCAATGCATAGTCTTGGCTTATCTAACTACTTGTCCGGGGTCTTGTGACTCTCTATAGCAGATTGGTGCCTCTTCAAAGCCATCTGGAAGAAGATCTACCCACTCATTTTTTCCCCTGCTCTTTTAATTGGAACTGCTGGCTGGCCCTGTGTATCAGAGCAGTACAAAGGCTGAGAAAACAGAGAGGTCTTACACTAAACCATTCGAAAGGGCAGCAGGAGACGTCATCCATTTTGTGTATAGATATGTTTAGATAGATGTGGTAAGCCATGAGAAGTGGATGCCTTGACAGGTTACTTTTCAAAGACTGCTGATTTGCAGTGACCTCTGACTGCTCTCAAAACAGCTGAATTCTGCAGACTCTGGTAATCTGAGATAGAAACTGTTTTGAAGTCGGCTGGGTGTAAAGAGTCTATTGCTGCCCTGGGTGTCTCAGTATCACAAGGAAAAACAGAGCAGGGGAAAAAAAGGATGCTGTAGCTGGAAACTCCCTTGTCTGATTTTGTATGGGACAATTTGCTCTGCAGGACAACACCTTGGTGAAAACCACACACCTATACGCTCAGATGTTGTCCATTCCCCCAAGCCAGCTGTCGCCTCCGGGATGTGTGTAAAAACTCCCCGTTCCCCACTGCGTGATGCTTCCCTGTTCTGGGGGAGCCTCATATAAATGTATTTCAAATGCACAGCATGTTATATACCGTGTTGTAGTTATGGTTCTTTAAAATGTAGACTGTTTAAGGAGAGGTAGAAACACCACCCTTTTCTCTCAAAACAATTTATTGATTAAAATAATCAAGTTAGCATAATCCTTTCCAATCTGTACTTGAAGTCTGTTACCTTTCTGTCAGACATGTAGAAGCTCTTGTAAGTCTAAAATTTTTCTTGGTTTTGTTTGGTTTTGTTTTCAGCGTTAATGTATGACTTAATAAAAGATATTCTCCCTTCTAATAAAGTTTGCCTCTGTTCTGGGGTACCATGTATTTTTTATTCTGGGCCCACAGGGCTGCGTGATGCTGAGGACACCTGGAAAGAAGCTGCTCCTGTCTCTCTGACCAGTCCCCTCAGTGGCCATCCCAGTTCATCCTTCAGCACAGACGGGGTGTGCACACAAGCCTCTGTCTGTCTTTGGACACACGCTTGTGGGATCCCAGTTGCCCTCTCCCCCTGCCATGCACATCCAATTTTAAGGGATCCTAAACATCCGCTTCCAGATGTTCATGTGGAGATTACATACAAACCTCCTGCATTTAATGTATTTATATTCCCTTAAAAACACCACCAATTTTTATTTATCAATGCTTGCAGAAGCCATGGGACTAGAGGGAGCAGCGGAGAGCTGGCTCCAGCGCTAGGGCAGCCGGGGCGGGTGGCACGCATGCAGCCTCCTGGCTACTGGCCCGGGCGAGCGGCTGGCGTGGGCTCAGCACAGATGGAGCTTGGCCGGGGTGCGGCTGCCGAACCTAACGAGTCTGCACTGAAAGCATGTCGAGTGAGATTTTTTTCAAAAGCTTGATAAATTGGTCAGATTTGGGCAGATTTGGAGAAAATGTCTGTCTGTGAGATGGGAGCAGGTCTCAGGTACGTGGTCCGGAGTGTCGTCCTGCTGGAACTTCTCAGCTGAGTGGCTAAAAGTTTTTCTTTTTTCACATAGGCAAAAGTTATATTTTCAATTAGCCTCTCTCTTCTGTGGGCATCTGGACCATTTAAATGAAATGTCCAGAAAAAAACCGCTCTGAGATACCAATCCACAGCAGAAAATTTCAGCTGAACCAAACTGATTCGATTTAGTTCAAAGCCCCATGTTTTAGAAAGTTAAAGGAGCAAAGTATCAGCCTAATTTTCTATTGGTATTCCTAACTCATCTGCTTTAATGAAAGCCTCACATGTGTTTTAAAGCTTGAAACACATAATTCCTAGAGCTGCTACAGTAATTCTTGATCTTGAGTCATTAACAACAGGAGACATTGCTGTGGTTTCCAATGAGTGCATGGTCAAACTTTACTTAGCACTTAGGATGCCTTTTGTGAGCATGGCAAGTTTCCTTCTCCATAATAAAAATAATTTGCTGGCTATCGTTTCATATTCAACAGTCTTGACACTGAACTCAGTCAAAATGACTCGAGGTATCTACAAGCAATTATTGTCAGCACGTGCTATTTTTCCTCTAAATTCTCATACTCTTGGAAGGATCTGACTGTTTGAGGATGGCAGATTTCATTATGGAAAAAACAAATGAACACCCCACCCCCATTTCTAAACCTTACTTTAAAAAAAAAAAAAGACAGAGTAGTTGAATGTCCTGTTAAGCCCCAGAAACCAGAAGACAAATGAAAGAATTGGAGAATTGTGTATGGTTTTTGTCCAGTTTTATGATTTTTAAAGCCATCTCATAAGTTTGGTGGTCTTAATATTGCAGTCTGCATGATTTGTACTGGCACTACCACTGTATATTAATTTTATATGTTAATAGTTTTACAGAAATATGCTTAAGTGCCTAAAAATACCAAGCGGGAGTAATGTTTGTTAACAAAACCTCATAAACAGGTCTCAGATAATTAGAGACCCCCATTGCAATTGGGAAAATGTTATCTCTGCAATTGTCACTGGTGTCTGGCTCAAGTAAACGATCCCCCCCCACCCCCTTTCTGTTCAGATGCAGATCTCGAGCTGGCGTAATTCAATACAGTCACATTGACTTTGCCAGCTATTATGAGCTGTGATTCCAGCAGATATAATCCACATTTTTAAATACAGATACATATTTTCTTCTGCCATAAGAAAAGTAATTTATAGCCATGTTTCAACAATGCTTTGATCTTGACTTTAAGAAAATTGAATTGAATGTAAAACCCAGGTTAAGTGTATTATTGCTTTCCCCTCTTGTTAGTATAGAAATTATATCAGCATTAGATTTTAAAGTTAAAGCAAAAATATTTTTAGAAAAAAAATAGTACATTGGAAATTTTGTTTGGCTTAGATTTGTTTGCCATTAATTTAGGGGGAAATAGATGCTATTTTCAATACTGGCTTTTGCACCCTAAATACAGGTAAGATTTTAATATTCCTTATTTATTGATAAGTTAGTTCAAAGATCTGAGTGGATTTACAGCTGAATTGCCAAAATCTTTTATATACATATGTACATACATACACAGGCTATATCCAAGAAGAAAACCCCCAAAATTTGTTCAGAATAAAGGTCACTTTCATTCTGTTTCTGACACTAAAATTTAATTTTACAATTGTTAAAAAACAATATAAATTCATTACTGACTTTCGGAGGGTGATTTCATTCAGCATACGGGGATCATCTACATTTTGAAAGCAGCTGTTTTTATGACCTGAAGAATATACATGAAACACTGAGATTTGGGTTGCTTTCTGTAGACAAAAAAGAAAAAAAATCCTTATGGCTTTTAAAAAATGTATTTTTTTCTTGCAGTGATTTATCATATTATAAAAGTATCATCAACATATAAACCTCACATTCTCCAGTATATAACAAACATACGTGTTTGTTATTACAGACCAGAGAAACATGTACCTTCACAACCATGATGCTCCACAGAAAGAAACATATGGAGATACACAGGACTTGTTAATTTGTTCTCAAAGGGATACAGATAAAAGCAGATGCTAAGGGGCAATAAATTATACTTTTTTGTACATTTTCTTCAGTCGTTTTTTTTAACCCTCCTAGTTGACACAGAATTTCCTTTGCAGTGTTATTTATTGCCAGCAATGTTGCTAGGCTGCCTGGGAGGGCAAAATGGAAAACTTTGTGAAGTATACTTGGAGAGTGCTCTTTTAAACCAGATGATTTGTGAGTAAGTCTTGGAGAGCTGGAAGTATATTTTAGATATGTTAGCTGTCTTGTAGTGGGGCTTTTATACAGTGAATGAAAGACTCTGGAAAATGTTGCTTATACAGGGAATGTTTACCAAGATGTATTTGAGTTTCTCACCAGTATGTGGGCTGCAATCTCAACATAAAGTAAGATCTTCCGTTTCTCCACTTGAAGGCTCTATAAATGTTGGAGAGTTATATTTTGGAAAATGACTATTAGTTTTGGGTTTGTCTCTTCTAGGAACTTAATTATTAGAGAACATCAACACCACTCTTCAGAAAACTAGATTCTTATGATGAGTCTCAAGCCACACACCAAACATTGTAGGTATCAGAAACCATTAGTCACTTCTGAAAATTTTAGGGCTTGAATGACTGGCCTGGCACATCCTTTACAGAAAGGCTTTAATGGGAACTTTATCTAACCCGGGTCTGGTATAAACCAACAACCGCCAAAGATGCTCAGAGTTCCTAAGAGCAAATGATTATATCATGCGCACACCTACGCGTAGTCTGTATGTATGTTGAATATATTTCTGCGTGGACATGTTTGCATGCATACATACACGTGGAGGAAGAGATCTGAGAGATCCCACGGGTGGGTGCAAGGAGACAGCTGGGAAGGGCTGGGGGAGGGATGCGTCCCGAGAACCAGGCACGTGTACCGCTGCCTGAGTGCCTCCTCCATGCACTCCTCCTCCTCCCACCGCCACCAAGGTGGCATCTGGGGAGAGGAGGGATGAGGGAGGTGAGGTTGGAAGCCTGGGACAGGGGGCAGTGGGGACACTGGAGGCAGGGCTAAGCTCACCCTCCAGCCATAAACATCTAACCTGTGCAGAAATGCCACCAGGAGGCTGAGCAGCAAGGTGGGCTGGTGGCATGTGGGAAATGGCTTGTGTTGGTTCGGCAACTGTGCATTACAGCTTATGCCCGGAGATTTGCCTATAACGCTGGAGCGAATACATTTCAGAATCAGACCTGTCAGGGAAAGATCCAAAGCAGCATTATCACCAGATGAAGATTTGCTGCAAAACCTGCTGTTCCCTTCACATTCTCCTGCACGTGCACACGGGGTGCTCCCTGCTGCCACCCCCTGTGACAGTCTGCAGTGTCGTCGTGGGATCTGTCGCAACAGGCTTGTGTGGCCTGGCACCATCAGTCACATTGTACACAGGGAGTGCTTGCCACTTGCCTAGCTAATTCAACACCCTGGATTTTTCAGGCTTGAATTTTTATCTAATTTTCTTTTTGTCTTGGAGATGTGTAGTAAATGCCTTAACAAAGTAGTAGTGAGCAGGTGGGTTTTGGTTTTGTTTTTTTCAGCTTCACGAGCATCATTCTTTCCTAGAAAAAGGTCACTTCTAAGTACACGATCAGCCATCCTGCCACAGACGTGTACACACGTGTTCCTGCACACACTGTGATTTTTAATGTGAAGTGATCGATTGCATTTGAGTGCCTGCAGCCAGTAAGTATCTAATGGAAACCTGCAAAATGTTTTATGCACCAGTGGCTGCGGTGGTGAGATTGAATACGCCCCAGCAAATCTGAATGAAAGTGCTCTATGCATCTCTTTGAATGTAAAGGACAGGTAAACACGAGGAAATGGGAAATGCATATGTCGGTCTGAGAGCAAAACCTGGACCTAACCTGCCCTGAGAGGAAAAGGTCCTGATTCGGTTACAAATATATGCCTTATGAATCAAATCCTTTTAAAGTAGGTTTCAAAATAGAGCAATTTTCTAGACTTAACTAAAGCTTAAAAGATTATATTGTGGAGGGACTGTTTTGTGTTGCTCTGAAATCTGTGCACCTCTCAAGAGTAAATCGTCTTTTTCAGTGCTAGGAACTGCCGAGCTGGTGTGCAGCTATTTCCAACAGAAACGGAGGGATACCTCAGCTGATACGACAGCAGAAATGTGGGTAGCTTTATGGTACATGTGTACAAAAAAATGTCCCAGAGCCTAGCCCCACTCAGGTTGGTGACAGGTTTGTTACCGACCTCGGTATCAGATGTTTTAGCTGTCAGGGTAGTCCCCCTGTTTGGCCAGCAGCGAGGACACAGACCTGAACGTGTTCTGAAAGTACCACCAGTGCAGTCTAACGCAACACGTCCAGGTTACTTTTGTGGGTGCGAAAGCAGTGGGGAGGCTTTACACTTGTCTAGGGAGAGGGAACATTTTTATCTATGTGAGCTCTATTTTCAAAGTTGTACATGAAAAAAGCACATGCAATTAAAGGTAACAAAACCAATATAACATTCAACTTAGGCATTCAGATGAAAGTGCTGAATGACTGGTGGGTAGGTAATATGCTGCAAGGTCATTTGATTATGTGAAAATCATAGGGACCTCTAGAGATAATCTAGTCCAAGCTCCTGCCCAAAGCATCCAAATAAACTGAATATCAATATTAACCTGAAAGGTCAACCAGAGATACTGACGAGATAGAAAACATACCTGTGGTTCTAGACTTACAGCAGACTTGAAAATTTGGCCTGAGAATAGTCATGAGTAGCATTCAGAAATTACTCTTTGAAGGGGATAGTTCCACCTTTTTTTTTCCTTTTTTTTTTTTTTTAAATAAGTGCAGAGTACATGAGTAAGCACTGGAGCCAGTTGTTCACCCTGGGACACGGTGACAGTGGAGGGGGTCCTACAGATGCGATCTGCAATGCAAAGGCAGGGAGGACACCAGGATGTGACAGGGATGGCTCAATCTGAGCAAGTTGCTTTGACTGGCTCTATTTTTGGTGGAGGAAGAGAGCCACTTCCAAAGGGCAAATCTCTTATGTGGAAGATTGGCATCTACAAGAGATGAGCCAAACTGATGCCTGAAGTGGCTTTCTCTGCCTCTTTGGGGGCTGTTGAGGGCATTTAAATGACTAGTTCACAGGTGAGGTCTATCCTTCATGTGGCTAAAATTCAGAGGATGAATCCTGACTTTCCATGTTCAAAGAAACACTGAAGAAACTTGTGTCTTTCTCAGTGCTGCTGTGGATAGAGAATGAGATAGTGGACTTTTGAGCAATTCTCCCAGAAATGTGCAAAGCTGCAAAAATTCAGAACCTATTTGGGAATCCTCAGCCATCAATAACATAGGCAATAGTGAAATAACAGCAGGACGTTTTACTTTTAAATGCTTCTCATAAAAATGAGGGGAGCAGATTGTTTATATTAACCTTTATGGGAAATGCAATCAAATTGTCCTTGAAAAATGTTAAAGAAGAAAAACATAAGCGTGACTTTCAATAGCCCTTAACAATCTGTGAACCGGCCCGTTGCTAACTGTCACACACAATGTACATTTTGTTTAGTGATTTCTGTTACACTGCCACTCTCTATGAAAATGTTTAAAAGAATAATTCAAGCTGCATGATCCCAGGTGCATAAACATGCGCTCCTCAAGCCAGCAGAGAAACTGCCGAGCCTAGCAGGATCGTCAGACCCACGGGTCAATTCAGGGACTAAGAAAATCATTTCCTATTTCCCTTCATGGATTTGGAGCACGCTGGGATCAGCCAGTCTAGAAAAATAGAAAGAAGCTGTGTCTTCTGCAGCAAAAACAGAAGTGGGAAATGAAAGATGCGTCCAACCCTGGCCAATTCTGTCAAAGCAGGATGGGGAAAACGCATGGTCCCCGCTGGCCGAGGCTCCTGGCAGTCTTTCCTACCGCACTACCTGCTCTGCAGAGCCGTGCCCTGCCTTGCTGGGAGCGGCAGGATGGGGAGCCTGGCCCTGCTCCTGGCAGAGGTGGTTAGTACCTCACACTGAGCCAGGCTGGAAACCTCCCTCGGCCGAAGTCCCTGCGCCCTTGGCTCCCCGCTCAGCACTCTTTTCGCGCTCTCGAATTGCTCTTCGGGGGCCTTCAAAGGCACCTATCTTTCCACTGAGTAAGCAAATAGGCTTAAGTGGGATTTCAGGCCTTGGAGTATGGCTCTGTGCCTTCATGGGAATGTGTGGTTTTCCACAGACTGAAGCCCCTTCACTGTGCCTTCCCTTCTCTGGAAGGAGAAGTTAGTGACTGAACAGGTCACGGTTTGCCGTTCTTGATACCGTTCAGGTGAGGTTACAGTCCAGGTGCTTGAGGCACCTGAAATAAGCCAAAATGCAATTGCTAATATTTGCCATGCCACACGATGTACGATCCCTAAAATTCCTGATAATTTCTTCTTTCTTCCTCTCCTTTGTTCATGGCCAAGCTTCTTGCTCCCAGTCCTGCCTGGATGAAACACAGCACGTGCTTAGAGCAGTCCCCTGGCGTGGAGGGTGGAAGGGAAGTGCATCAGCCCCATAGCACTACAACTTCAATAAGCTTGGACAGTCCCCAGCTGGTGACACCACCTTGGCCAGCCCATGGGGTAGGTGGGATGACTCTAGGCAGCTGCATCCTCTTTTCTGAATGAAGAAGCTCAGATAAGTCTATGGGAATTTGCTTCATTTTGGCTACCTGTTTTACTCAAAGAAAGCACAAGGGTGCCACTTTGTCCCCGCTTGCTGTTCTCTGGATTATGAAAGCTAGGTAGAGACCATGAAGAAAGAAACATGGTGTCACTGGCCTGCAAAGGGCTGCTGAGTAATAAGAAACATGGAATAACTGTAAGCGTATGTGATTTTAAAAATGTTAGTAACACTCAACTCCATTTTGACTCGCCCACAATGGGTAATGTCCAAGTAGTCAGGATGTATAATCCATCAGCTGAGGTTCAGCTTGTTGAAACACCCTCTGCACAAGTTTGATAGTAAGTGAGCAGATTTCTGAGGGGTTTGTTGGTAGTTATTCTCCATTGTTCAGAGGCTATGACTGTCACCGAGGAGGCAAGTGGGCAGCATGGATGTCACTCAGAACTGCTGCCTCAGCATCAAGGTCCTCAGCAAGTCCTAGTGTTTCTCCTCTGAATCTCTTTGTCTTCTGTTTCCAGCTACAGTTTCCCATTACACTGTCTTTCCCTATATCAAAATGCTTTCTTTTTGTACCAGGCATTTGCTCCCTGTTGGAGATAACCAAATCACTTCTCAGTCCAGTTTTGAAGAGACACCTTGGAGGTGCTGGTGGGCTTGCTTGAGGATTCTTAATTCTGTATTTTGTGAAGCTTTTTTATGGTGTTAGGCATTTTCAAAAACTAAAGATATTTAAATATCCTTCTTTGTACCTATGGCAGATCACAGTTTTATTTCTCCTTTTAACACCCTGCAAAGTGAGTTTTGAAAGGTAAAAAAAAAAAAAATGGTAAAATTCAGCAAAATACTATGTGTTAATTATTACATTGAACACAGTAGTAAAGATGACATGGAGCAGAGAAAATAAAGTGAAAAAATAACACCTTATGAAAGAAAGTAAAATGCTTCCATTTTAAAAATTGCATAATAGGAAGGTCTTCAGTTTTCCTTTGGTCTGAAGAGTTGTTTGCCCATCTCCTGATTCAAACAGTGCGTCACCTCTTAGGAAGCCAGACACCCTCTCAGGAGAAGGAAAGAAATGGTGTGGTCTTTTATGACAGCTTGCATTGTTGAGAAGGCCAGAGTACCGAAGGATTTCCTGTGTGTAGTATACGATCTATTCGAAGTCAGACAAAATAGTTTCTTGTATGAATTAACAGGATATTTTTGGTTTCTATAGTATCCATGCTTTTATGATCTCAGTATAATCAAACACTGATTTAGTAGGCATATGCACTGAAGCATATTAGCAGGGGTAAAATGAAACACGTTTGAAGAACTTGACCTACTTCAGATGACCAAATAGAAAGCAGAGGAAGGAAAGTTTATCTGTTGTTTCTATAGCCCTCATCTGCTTTACACTGGCAAAGCACTAACATTGAAAAAGCGGCTTGAAAAACATTAAACATTTCCCCACAGAAATGTTTGACTGTTAAGGGAAAAATCCAAACCCAGAGATTTATGGCTTGAGTCCTGCTATCTGGAAACACTCAGGGTTGTGATAGGTGAAGTGCAGCGGGGTTACATCTGTATTATCCTTTAAGACTATGGTTCCCTGCTAGGCTACATCTTCCGTGGTGCAATGGGTAGGCTCAGAGAGAAGGGGCGGGCAGATCATGGGACACACGGATAAGCAGATAAATGCAGCCCACATACAAGGAGCTCACCAAACTACCAACATTATGACACTCAGAGAGGCGTTTCATGGCAGAAACATTTCTTTGTTTGCCTGTTGACCAAAGGCTGAAATGTTTTCAGTTTTAATTAATGAATAGGCAAAAGCCAAAGCGAGTAAATGCCTTCTGCAAAATATTCTCTTTGCTTACTACTCGATCCAACCAAGAAGCTTTGGATTTTGATCCACATCCTTAAGAAGAAAAGAAAGGACAGAAAAAGAAGCCATTTTTGAGAATTAATACCTCCCTGACTGACATTGATCCAGTTCAGTGTTCACAGTCGTCTTTGAGCTCTGGGGTGGACCACAAATGCCCAAGCAGCCAAAGAATCAGCAAAAAGTTTTCTTAAAAGCAAAGAAAACACAGATGCTTGGGCATGGAGAAAACCATTCAATTTCTCTTAGAAAGAAAGAGCTTTGTGACCCCGAAGGATATTTGAGGATTTGTTTTAAATCTTTAGCAACTTGTTCTGCATGATTTAACAGCAATGGAAGCTCTGTTTTGTTGCACACCCTATTACACTTACCCAAAGTGACCCTGACACTGTTAATATACTTCAGCGATCATATTTTTCACAGAGTTTTACTGCTATTGACTACCAGTGAATTGCAGACTGTTGCCCTGACCCCTGGCAGCCCTCGTACAGGCGTCACACGTAGCAGTCACCTGCACTGCGATGCTTTTTGTGTGTGTGTGATTGAAATAAATGAGTGGCAGGAGGTGCATTAGGGTAATACAAACACAATCTCTGCAAGATTAGCAACAATATTCTTGACTTCCACAGTTAGTCCTTTACGATTTACAGTGATTTTGATTTATCTCCTACTGGTATGCTTACTTTGGGGTTTCTGGCTATGTTTTCAGGACAAAAAATTCTGCAGAAAAGAGGCATTAAGTTTTTCTCTCAGTCATTTAGGTCACAAAATGGAGCTGAGAGAGAAAAATCAGTAGCTTTCAAACGCTATTACCTTGCTAATGATAGCGCTCATCGCATGACAGTTCTCAAACTGATAAGACGTTCCAAACATCCACAGAAAAGGCAAAGAGGTTTTTTAGTGCCCCGGCTCTGTCTCTGCAGCTTGCACATGTTTTCAAACATAATTTCATGCCTGCTTTCTGACAGCTCATTAAACAAAGGCCTCTTGGTACATATAGTGCCCATCTTCCTGCTGAGATTGTAACATATTTATGGTGTTTGCAGATTGCTGGCTGTTTGCTCTTCTACTTCACAGTGTCCTGCCTGCCAAACGCTTATCAGTCTAGCGAAGGTGACAGTTTTCCCCATTTGTGTAGGTAGCAATGGTCTTGTGTTTGACCCTCGGAGGCAAGAAGCAATATGATTAGAAGAAGCTCCTGCAAGCAATAGATAAAAGCAATCACACAGGGAGAGACAGCAAGGAAGAGCTCAGGGGAGGAGGCTGATGTTGTGGAAGCTGATAGCTTGCATTCAGGGAAAGTGCTGGCAGTTAGTTAGCTAGACAGCTGGTAACATCCAGACCTTGTGGGATTTCAGCTTCAGACAAAGCAAACAAGGATTCAGGAGTGTTGAGAAGCTATCTGGAGTGGTGTACAAGGGCAATCAGAGCTACTCACTTCTAATTATCTGCCTCTTTCCTGCCATTAAACTATCATTATTATACATTCGAACCAATAAAGTTTAGTGAATTTAGCACCTTCTATTTTCTTTAAAAGCTGGTGCCAAAACCCTGCTTTCCTTCCTAACAGAACAGATGAAGACATCTTTAAGCCAGCCGCTACCATTCATCCATCTGTCCTTGGAGGGTGGCAGGGGACTAGGAGCAGGTCTCTGCTTGTACCACCACCGGCAGCTGAAGTATCTGTTCCGCTTCACTGGAGTAACAGAAGAGCTAATTGGTTTTTGTTTTTAAGAGAATTTTATTTTCTTTTTTTACTTCTTGTCAAGCCTATCGCTTAGTCAGTATTAAAAGAAAGTGCAGTGGCAGCTCTGTTCAGCTGCCAAAACCTAATCAACACAAAGGAGCTTTCGAGTAGCTGTCAGACAGGATTATGATATTGATCCTAACTATGTGCACATTCCAGGAAAAAGAAGCATCTCTTTAACTAAAAGTCAGAGGGTGACAGATAATGAAAGACAAATATTTTGCAGCTCCAAGGATGGTTCTGTCCCCACATTTGGAGAGCTGCCTAATTACAGCTGAGAGAAGAAGCAGCACCTGCGCGCGTTAGCTGCTATCCAACCTTGTACGCTGAGCTTCTTGTCTCTTACAAATAAGCAGGTACAGAACCAGTCCCAGCATGAACGTAAGAGTTTGAGAAACATCCATTCCATGAGGGAGTGATGTGTGTGATTTAATAGGCATCGCTTCCCTCTTTGAGTCAGTAGTGAATCAATAATTTTAGGACTTTACTCTGCCAACAAGGTGTGACTTGGGGATCAGAGACAAACTCAAGGCTCGGTGTATTTCTGGTTGTTAGTGAAGATATGACATTATTTATAACATCAGTGAAGTCGAGTCCTGGGTCTGGCTCCCAAATGGAGAGATAGGTAACAGTCCAGGTTTGAGTACAGATAAAATGAGATGGGCTGGGATACATCAGACTATACGCATCCTATGGCAGACATCTAAAGTAGGGGAGAGGAATCATAGCCTATGTTTCTAAATGTTGTTCCAGTTCTTTCCAAGTCTAAAGTTAGATAAGATGAATCCCACCCACAAGGACTCCAAGTCCAGTATTCCAACATTGGAATCAAATGAGTGAGAAGAGCCTTTCACTTCTGAGGGCATGTAAGCCAAAGGTGAGTCTACACATACACTAGGAAACTCCTAGGGAATCGAATACCACATTTGCCTGTTTATTCTGTCACCCGTCATGGCTGGAAGAGAGTAGTACCAGTAGCCTAACAACAGGTGTACATGATGGACATAACATGGGTTTTGAGGGCTAAATCTGAAATCAGCTAATATGGATTTAGACTGTTTTTAACTTTAGTTTTGATGTCTGGGGCCTTTTTTATGCAATATAAACACCATTTTTTGTACGGTGTAAACAGCCTATGAATGATTTCTGCACTACTGCCATAGCCACCATGAGTGACTGCAGTCCTCTGAGCATCCCCCGGACACCCCAACCATCTCTCCTTACTACCTGGCTGCATACTCCTGTCTGCTTGGTCTCCAACTCCTGTCACAGAGTGGTAGCCTCTTTTGCCTAGATATTACCATATGAGTGATAAGACATACTAACGACAAATAAATTATGCCCTGATTTACAACCACCCTCAAGCCAGAGTGTAACTCCGGTCAGAATCTGCATTCAATCTTTTAATCTTGGGTTTTCCAGATACTTCTTTTGGTCTCACAGGTCCCCAGGAAAGTCACTTAGCCTCTCTGTGACTCATGTTCCCCATCTGTGGTGTAGCGGTTATGGTTTCTACCTACTGTGCAAGAGGTGGGAAGGATTTATTGCTCAAGTATCACAGAGAGCCTGGAAGAATGTCCTGAAGAAGTGCTGTGATAGCAGTACTGTGCAACGCTGTGCAATAATCAGTGAAATGCTTTGGCTCACAAGGGGTGTTAAAATTATATACTTGTTATTTAAGACACTGTATCTTACAGAATTTTCTGCACCTAAAGACTAGGGCGCATCACAAAACCCGGCCTTTTTTTGCAGGACCAAGCAAAGGGTATATTTTACATAACTGTTCCTGGATCCTTCCTAGAGCACTTGTTAATTGTCGCTGAACTGATGGTAAAGAAAATATGTTATTTTAGTGTATGTTTTTCCCTGTGTAATGAGCTAGCACATCGGTCAATTTTGTTCTCTGTAATACATCAAAGCAATGGGAGTGCATTAAGAACCAAATGAGGGTCTTGGCCTCTCATCTTAGTTTTATCTCCCCCAATAATAATGAAGCTGGGTAACTTCCTAGAAAATAACAAATTGATATAAACAGCACTGGTTTGCCAGCTACTGTCATTGCTGATGGATAGTACTACAGCCTGAATGGGTTGTCCACATAGCTATTTGTCAGCACTGTCTGTGAGGAGCTCTGTGATAACATACTGTGCTAAATTCACTCTCTTGTCTACAAAGGAATAAAAAATGGCTCATTTGAGTCAATAGGTGCCACACAGAGTAAACAACAGCAAAACCAGGATGCAGTTATATTGCAGCCTCGCCAAAAAGATACCTTTACCGCTGAATGGGTTGCTACTAATTTAGATGCCTGGGAACCTGGGTATGTGGTACTAAGGTTAGTTGACTGTTGGTTTGTTATTTTTCTGTCAGAAGAGTTAAATATGTTTATTGCTTGCACACACACACAGAAAAAGTGCTTTTGCATTAACCACCTACATTTCTATTATTGTTTGCAAACACCAAAACTGACGATGATTATTCTGCTCCTTGTAATCTTATTTATATCACTGGGTAATTTTGTTAAGGTGTAGATAGTTCTTAAAAAATAAAGAAGTGTAGAAATATGCTTAATTCCTGTGGTTCAGAGCTGTTAACTGAAGCCTGTTTGTTGCACAACTGATCAAAATGGAGCTTGTGCAACACTGAAGCAAGGCAAAAAAACCAGATGGCTCTGCTTATGTGTGGCCAGGTGCTCCTCACACCACACATCTTTTGGTATACCTTGGGCTTCCTTTAGAAAAAAATCCCTTTATGCTATAAAATATATGCACCAAAACAGCAAATTATATAATGTTGGATGAAGGACAGAAGCAATCATCACGCACCATCGGTACCGCAGACAGTTGTCAACCTCTGGAAGGGAGGAAGGCCTTTGGGTGCCACAGGTACAGGAGCACAAGGACATGTAGCTGCTGGCTACATCCCTCTTCATAAGAACAAGGAGTAGCTGTTTCAGCTGATGGTGAAACATCTGGCAGGCTCTCTTAGGAATGTTTGCAGGATAATGCTTCCTCCTCATGTTTTCGCCAACACACGGGCACAGCAAAAACCTCAGCTTGGAGACAAAGGTCAGATGGGATGTTTTGTGCATTTTCAGGAAGGAAAGGGTGTTCTGCTTGTTTTGCAGGACGGTTCATTGCACGAGATTCCCAGGGCAGGGTGAATAACTCTTCTTCTTCACCCACCTGGTTATGGCATAATGCTGCCAAAGGCTTTTAGGTTGCTCTTACTAACATTCAGAGCCCAGGTTTTTGTGCGAGTACCATAGCATCTCCTTTTCCCTGAGCATCCGTGATGGGTCATCACACCATAAGTATATCTTCTGAGGACGATAAAAGGAAAGAGGTTATTTAGGAAGTTCCTTATGTTTATTTGTGGCCAAAGACTCCTATACCTTTCACCCAGGCTATGGGAGTGAGCATTCTCGTAGAAAAATCCACAGCTTACCGAGCCCACCGGTTGCCACGGCTGCTCAGAAAAACAGGCAACCCAGGACCAAGTACAGAGAAGTGAATGATCTGGCCAGGACTGAGATAGCATCTTAATTCCCCTCATCACTGTTTCTACCTAGAAGTCCAAGTGTGACTGACATTATGTCCTCAAGCAGTTGTCATGTCGATTTTAATGAAGAATAAATGATCCAGACTTTTTGTTTTACAGAGGCTGGAATGACAATAAATTGCTGCTTTGATAATAAATTGCTCAGCACTACCTGGATAGTATATTTGCTCCCAGAATTAATCTAATTCAGTTGTCGAGTACAAGGCTCACCACACATGGTTCATGGAGCCCGAAAAGGCTGTCACACTGTGTATCATACTATCTTAATTGGGAGAGGTGAAGTGAAAGGCCGAAACTTGATCAGTTGTTGGATTAGGAGACTATGTGAGGAGAAACAAAGAAATGACCCAGAGTAAAATGGATACCTCAGTACTAGAAAGGTTGTAGCTTGACCACACACATTCTTTAATAATGCATTTCCAACATAAACAGAGCCACAGGCACTTGGCATAGAAGACAGCTTCTCTTTTTTGCAGGTCATCAATATACCATGTTTACATTGTCAGGCTGGTCTCAACAGTGTTAAATTATAAATTAGACTCAGTGCAAGTAGAGATGTAAACACTGATCTGTATACTATAACAGCCATAACATGGGCTAAGCAATTCATCCCTTTCAGGTAAAGATTTTAATAGGAAGCTTGGGAAAAGCTGGGCTCTGGAAAAGTTTCAAAGGAAGTGTTTAAAGGTGTTTTTGTTCTAGATGGAGTATCACTTGGGAACAATTTCAGTCAAGCGCCATTTTGTAAAGATGTCCTTGGAGTAGCTTGCATTCAGCACAGAGTAAAACTACAACTGTCTCTTAAGGACAATCATCTGCGGCGTACAATATTGACACATCAAAATGCCAGTGACAGTGATGGTGACAGGGGCAGGTTATTCTAGCTTTTTAGATTAACAAATGGTGACAGTCTTCGGAATACCCAGCTGGAAAACAAAGCAATTGCTTTGGGAATGCAAAGAAGCACAGGCACCAAAAACATCTGGAGAAAACACAAATATTTTCTATTTGTATTTTGACCTGTAGATGACAGCAGAAATCCCTTGGTCTCCCTCTCCAGTGAGCTGATTGAAAATTTAATAAAAATATTTCCTGAAAACTTACTATAATGTTGACATTTTGTTGATATTTTATAAAAATAAAATAATGAGAATTATTTTATAGTCTTATACTAATATTATTATATATTTTGTAATATTATTTTTATATTATTAAAAATTGCTGGGCGTCCACTTGCTGCCCACCGACAGAGCCGGCATGAAATAGCAGCGTGCAGGCAGTGTGGTGAAAGCTGCATAGCTGACCTTCTGCCACCCCTGCATCTTTTTGATGGTCTAATCCTGTGATGCACCAAGAAGAATAATTTGGGTAGCTTTACTTGACGAGGCCATTTCCCTTCTGTAGCCTGGCAGGGCGCGGGTTTGAGGGCAGGCTCAGCGTGCTGGAACGGCCACGCAGCCTGCACAAGTGGTCTCTTGTAAAGTGCCATTTCCCTTAACATGAGCATGATACGGATGGTGGAAAGAAATGAGCCTTCAAGGCATTCCAGCTTGTATGGATGTGCTGAGCCTGTTGTAGAAGCAACCTGAAGTGGTCTTCAGAGGCCTCCATTTCTTCTTCATAAAGGAGACTTTTGTTTGTGTAAATCTGCTCATTTCTGCTTCTTCAGCACCTCCACAACAGAATTTTGGTTTACTTCTTTCATATGAGGGCAAGAGCCGTCTCATACTTGCTGGCACCGAAGCTGAAAACCGTGTAAGCCCCATGGCAGAGGCCACTAGATATGAACAATGTCTTACATATGCTCCAGGCTTCAAGGTCCCTTCACAGACCACTTGTTTAATCATACAGCATTTCTGGACATTGAGCTGCCAGTGTTTGAAGGACAAGATAGGTTTTCTTTTTAAGACTGTGACTCTACCTACTTACACTTGGCATCTGCCAAGACAGGAAAGCAAATTCTAAACTTACAAGAGCTCTCTTAGGAGAATTTCTCTTTGGTCAAGGGAGAGAGCATTTGGGAAAAGGAAAGGCAATCGTCGTAATGTTTAGGGTTCATTGTCCCTATGTTCAAAAGAGAGCACTGCTGTGACGATGTCTGAGCTCCTGGATCAAAATGGGAAACAGACTTTCACCCAGTATTTCTATGGACAATGTGCTGTCATGAAACCTCAGCTTAAACTGGATACACAGCCCCACAGCAGGAACATTTGTGTATCTACGAAAGTTTAGAAAACACAGAGCCTCTAGCTTCAAAGTCAGACTAAAAGCTGGGAAAATCTAGTCCAAGCCAAGAGATATGGCTTGGAGATACATTCTGGGGGTGAGGCTGTCTGGCAGGAGGATGCTGAAATGACTATTGACTGTTAATATTTATTTGCATCCTAATAGGACAGAGGGTCCAGTCAGGATTGGGCTCCATTCTGTTATCTGATAGGCACACACGTGTTAAATCATACTCCTTTTGCCAAGCTGATTACAGATATTTTATGGGATTTTTAAATTCATTTATGCATTTTATACCATGTCAGCCAAATCAAAGGAGGCATAGCTAATACAGGAGAGGAGTAGCGCACACCTGACCAGTACCTTGAATTCCTGTGTGTTTCTTAATCTGTTTTACTTGATGAATCACCAAATGTAAAGTCCTTGAAAGAACTTTTCTGAAATTGTGTTTTGGGGAATTTATGGATCTATATCACATTTTAGCTTGTTCTATACATTTTTGTAAGATTGCTTTTTTTTTCCAGCTAAACCAATGATCCTGCAATTATAATGTGTTTTATGATACTCAAGACACAGTCCCTCTTTATCCCTTTCCCACCGTCCAAACTGATAAACTAGCCAGTGAAAATTTAAATAAGGAAACAAACCCCCTATGCTTCCTGTGATCGCTATCATCTGTCTGACAGGGGTTTGGGCCAGTTGTGTTTGCTTCCCTTTGATTTTACCCATGACTGATACTAAAGCTAATTGGAAGGGTCTCTGGTGTGTACGGGAGACTAGGAACATAGAGTGGTTGGTAAGCATTATTTTGGACCCTGAGTTCATGTCCACGTTTTTTGGGAGAATTTGTGCTCAAATTTGCAATTGGGCAATTGTGGTCATTCCGCGTGTAAAGGCAGAGCTCAAAGGTGAACCCATTTTCCCCAGTGATGGTCTTTTCCTGCCTGGGAAGCCAATTTATCCGCTTGTGGTTAGAGCAAGGGTAATTGCCAGCCCGCAGGCAGTGTGGATAATCAGAGAGTTTGGGCCCCAGTCTGATTTGCATGCTGAGCTAACATACTGGTACAGATACAGCCTTTACTCACGGGTCAGTAGCAATTTCACTTTAAGTGACTCAAATGGCTGCAACAATATGGATTTGTAGGGAATTGTATCTGCTTATTCCTTGAGAAAATCTGGCTTATATAACCTGAATAACTTGTCAGTGATTAATTTTCAAGCACGTGATTTTGCCACTTACACACATGAAGAAGCAGATTTTTGGGCATACAAAACTGCACATGGTTGAGGGAAGCTGGACTGAAAACCTCATGGAAATTGGGCTCACAGTAACAAGGTGGGTGAGATCTCCCAGCTACTCAAATTGCTATTGATCCAGCTGGGAATCTGATCAAATGTATTTGTCTTTATTACCGACATAGTGAATGGGTTGGATGGGGAGCTGATTTCATTTGCTGCTAGTCACGCTGGGGCAAATCTTAAAGTCCCTGAAATGCAAGTGAATTATACTTGTTCAAAGCCTGTGGCCATTTTGGAGCTTAGCCTACTGACCAATTTGTTGTAGTGCTTCATAAAAGAGTCTAAATGAATGTCTGGTGAATATAGGGATTACTACTTACCCCCAAATCACCAAGTACTGGTATCAGGCTACATGGACCATCAGCAAAATTTCTTATGTGAAGTACTCAACTACTTCTGTGCAAAATAAGTAAGACCTATGCAATAACAGATGAATGCTGCATCGTTATTTTCTAAATGTAACATTAAAGACAGCATAGTGAGATTAGAGTTAGGAAACAAACTACAGCTGTAAGAGCTTTGCAGAAAGCTGATGAAGGAAACACATTCCTACTCACAAAAATAAAATCTACCAAGCTTATGAGCCTGGCAAGACCTGAATAAAAATCTGTGGGCAGCAGTGGCTGGGACCTAGAGCTCACAGGCGTTTCACCTTACCGGGCTTCGTTATTAAGTGGTGTTCACGAAGTGAGATGGTAGCAGGGGGCCAGCTTCCCAGAGGTCATGGCAGTCACCGTGTTGGAGCTGTATCAAGGGAGACTGGACTAGTAAAATCTCCTTTCCACTTTGCAGACAGGTCACTGGTGGGATTTGTACAAACGCCAGTGTAAGACAAGTATTTAACTCCCCTGGAAGTAGATATGATTTGAACTCAGTAGGAATTAGGCACTCATCCTGCTCTGGAAATTTGGTAAAATCCCATAAAATGAACACCAGCCTCAGTGACTGTGTTAGACCAGTAGAGATTGATGCACTTCCAAGACACTGAGCCCTGGAAACCTTTCATGAGCTGGGCTGTCCTGTAATGACCACTGTGGTTGGTATAAACGCCTGCTGCTTGTCTCATCTCTAATTCTGGTAACCTTTGCAAGCATGGCCTTAACTTTCAGCCTGGTGCAGTGACTTTCACTTTATTGCACCCCTTGTACCAGCTTTCAGGTAAGCCCGCATTGTCCAAGCATTTCCTTACCTTCAGTTTCTTTTTTTTCAGGTCTCTGCCAACGGCTGTGTGATGAAGAGAGAGCCTCGATATTCCTTTGCCTAGATCCACCTAAGTTTCACCCTCTTTGCAGCTCTGACTTCCAGGGGCTTCCCAGCGAGCCCATTAGCCCCGTTCCCTTTGCAGCTGGAGAGGTCGCAGTGCACCCTCCCACCCAGCTGAGCTAGCTGCACTCCTGCCGCCAACTCAAGAGACCAGGGCGTCTCCATCTCCTTTAACTACGTATTAGTTACAGCCGCCACTGTAGAAATACAATGAATTTGGCATGAAATGACAAAAAGGAGTTGTTTATCGCTCTATAAACCCTGGAGGGCCAAATGGTTTTGACACTCAGGCAGCGGAGTGATTACAAAGCGAGCCTTTGGGCTGCAGCGGTCCCCGGGCTGCCGCTCTCTCTCAGCAATACATCCTCCGCCGGCTCTCTGCTTGCCAGCTCATTGCAAGGCTCTTTCTACTGTCCATTTTAGTGCAAGTACGTGGGTATCAACTTTGTGCTTGGCCTCTCCCCTGCGTCCCTCCATAAACCCTGGAAACAAGAGAAGAAAACAGGAGCAGGCAATCGTACAACTGGCTGCCAGCGCCCAGAGTGGCATGCCATGAGATAGCTGTTGTGCCGTGGAAGGGGGTCTTGGGCATGCAGATTTCTAAAATGAGGCTTAGCACTTGTAATCCCAACCTTTTTTTGGTTAATACGACTTTTGTTTGTAAATCCAGCAGAGTGGAGCTATGGCTTTCCTCCAAAAACCTTGGTCAGTGGGTAAGATCTGGCCTTCAGACTATTATGGCAAAAATTAACATATTCTGTTCTTGAAAATGCACAACAAAAAATTTAGTTACCAATATGTATTTTTTTCTGCATGCAAACTCAGTGTCTTTAATTTGCACCAAATCGTGTTTCATATTAGAGCAAAGAACTCTTTATCGTAAGAGGGAGGGGGAGAAGCTTCCTTATAAAGTCCTGCACAGTCATTAAAATCAGGAAAGCAATTCCTCTAGCAAATCTCCTTGTTCCTTCAGTTGTATTTCCTGTCACACTTATGCTATTTGTTTATGCATTAGGGGCTCTTGTTAAGAAAATGGCAAGTGGGTTAATGGAGAGTTCTCAAGTACTTCTCTTGTGTGGCTGAGGTCCCTCTGGGATTGGTTTAATTGTTCCTGCAATGAAAACGGTCTCTTCTTAAGGTTCTCTAGCTCAGATAAACGTCTTTAATCACTTTCATGTTGAAATAAAAGGAGCTTGGGAATGTGAAACTTTAGTACACTTTGATTCCTGAAAAGAGAACTTAGGGACACATTGCAGATACATATATAAATCATCTTGCTAACGTTAGAGGAAGGGTTTCCTATAAGGCTTTCAGGATGCTTTAATGTAAGTAGCTCCTATTATTGCAGCTAATATATTTTGCACATGTGAGCTGCTCTTTGGATGCCGGGAATGCAGCTGTACAACTTCAGCTTCACTCTGAAGCTGAAACTGTCATTATCGAATGTGTTGTCGCATATCAGTCTGAAGACAAATTCTGAAGTTTAACTTAACTGGAGGCTTGCCAAGCAGTAGACTCAAGCCAGGGTCTGTTCCCCTCCTCATGGGCAGTTGGGACTCCCACCAACATTAATGGAGAAAATAATAAATACCCTAACAAACTCATAACGAGATAGGCTGGTATCGGGCTTAATTATCCGTGTTCATGCCAAGGAATGCCTGTGCCAGCAGGTGCTCCTGTAATAAGTTACCTGGAACGAACCGTAACAGAAAGCAGCAAGGTCTCTTTTTTTTTTTTCTTTTTCTTTTTCTTTTTCTTTTTCTTTTTATTTATTTTTTAATGATAAGCATTTAATTCACCACTGGAGCTAATTAGTAGGCATGGCAAAATGGAGCTGTACTGCTGCTCCACGCCTCGTTTCTCCTACTTGCACACAAATGATGCTACTAATACTGGAAACCAGCATCCCAGTTTGCCTTTGGGGCTCTGCAGCACAGCTGAGAAGAGGCAGTGCCATTGCTGCGTATCCGCCTTCCCGGCCTGTGAGCAGCGACCGCTGGAACATGGCAGCACTTCCCGGCTCAGAGAGAAAGAGGAGATTGCTCAAAACACTTCTCGATGAGTAACTTTGTGTAACAAGCAATAAAAGCGTGTGTTTAACTGTGGATCTTTGCAGGGGAAGCAAATATGAGTTCAGCAGGACTGTGCCCAAGATTCCTGATGGCATGGTAGCATTTCCAGAGTGTGCTGGAGATGGAAAGTGGGATCCTGATCCTTTGCTATTCATTACTCTGATGCAAGTTTACCGACTTCAGCAAAGGACGTGGTAAAAATGTCTTTTCTCCCATTGAGTACTGAAGCATGGATAGAACCAAGTCCTGTCCCCTTTTGTTTCAGCGCATCATTTTCTTTAAGTTGAAGAGCAACATTAATCCATTTTAAATGTTACTCTCATCCTGCAATAAAATAGGACTGGTTTATCTCAACATACTGGCAAGAGAAATCATGGCCCTTCTCACACCTTCAGAAGGTTTTGTGGTTTTGTTGTATCTGATTATTGCTGCACATTCAGCATTCTCAGGAATTTTACTGCTCCTTTTCATTAAACTTATTTTTACTACATTCCTTATGTAAAAAACACATCTCAGGCAAATAAATACAAAGGTAGAACCTAGCAGCAAGTAAAAAGTCTTATGAAGTTCACGTTCAAGAAGTTTTGTTCCATTGCTTCTACAGTAATTTCTTTTTTTTTTTTTTTTTTTAATACCTGCTGTATTTTCAAGCCACAAAAGAGAAATGTGATAAGAGACTTACCACGCAGAGCATAACCACTTGCTACCTCAAATTCATTTTTAAGGTTTCCCTTTCTTTGGGAATTTCTGTCGAAATCATTTCAGTGATTGAATCCTGCTTGCTTCAGGACACAAGGGGGGTTGTTACCCAGAGGGGAAAAAAAAGCAGTGCGTTGTCTACAGCATGACAAAGAAAATTAGTCACATAGGTATCATTTACTTCTTTCCTTTCATGGCCTCTAATCCTCTGTTTACATGGATTATATCCATCACGCACCCCTCAATATTTTCTGCAGGCTAAGACAAACGTGGGGCATTGTAGCAGACCCAAGGAAATCAGCTCT
The DNA here is from genome assembly GCA_008921705.1 of Burhinus oedicnemus. Lineage (NCBI taxonomy): Eukaryota > Metazoa > Chordata > Aves > Charadriiformes > Burhinidae > Burhinus > Burhinus oedicnemus. Next base: position 35,037 of record VFFE01006905.1, read on the forward strand.
CTGGTGTGGCCTCTTGCCTACTGGGTACTTCAACGTTCTTCCAGCTTTGAGTCCAAAACCAGAAACCTGTCCTTCTGGCTACTCTAATGATTATAGCTTCTTTTCCTACGGCTACGCCTGCTGAATTACTTTAGTTAGAAATTTTAGTTTAATATATATTACTTATTACAGTCAGCTGATAATACTACCAATCCTTCTGTTTTAGTGGGCAATATTCCAGGTCTCTCATTGAGATAAACTGCCCAGCCTTCAACCTCGTAGTTTATCCACTTCAGAACCAGATTATTGTCTCATAAAACTGTTGAGATGGTGCAGTTAATACTTGCTATTATTTTAGAGGCCAGAACCATAATCTTCACCATAAAGATTTAAGTCCTTTTTACATGCCTAAAGTTTTCAAACTATGGGTCATATCCTGCCATTGATTTTTACGCAAAACTTCCAGTGTTTTTTGCAGTAATTGACTTCTTTCCTCTTGTGATTTCACACCACAGGATCAGAATGATGCAATCACATTCCTAATACAAATTTATGAACTTTGTATCATCAAATTGGTGCTATAAAACAAAATCATTTTCAGTCCAAAGGGCATGTGTGTGTATATTTGACAGACCTGTGCATCATTCTGCAAGCAACCATTTTTCTTAATATCAGCCAGCGAAACAAAGTTATACGTGAGTGATGTTGCTATTATTGAACTGATGGCAAGCCCAAGCGCTGTGCTGTTCCCTCCCTGAAATCATTTGATACAACAGTGGCATTCCTGTTCAAACACTACAAATCAAAAGACACAGACTCAACTTCAAAGGGAAATTGAAATGTCCAGATGAAAGTCGAGATGAAAGTCCAGATGGAAAGACAAGTTGTGCCTTGGTTTGGCTCATCAGATAAGTGTGGAACCAGGTGCGTGTTTGAATTTTCCCCTGTCACAAAAATAAAATCTTCATGCTTTTGGCAATGGAGGGGGGGCAAGGGTCTGCGGACGTGCAGATCCATCGTCCCCTCTATGAAAGGTCTCTCTTATTTGAGTGCTCAAAACAAACAAAAGTTTATGAGAACTGAATCCCGTTTTTCCCCGTTTATACCAATTACATGCACACTTTTATGTTTGTTTCCTGTTTCTGTTAAAGCAAGCAAAAATAAAGCAGACTTGTGGAATGGCAGCTAATTAAACATGTAAAGATGAAAGCGAATGGAAAATTAAGCACCCATTTGAGAGTCCACTGTGACTGAATGCTGGCTGCTCCCTCAGGGTAGAGTCTGGGGAGCATCTGATCTGGACCAGCGAGATGGCATATAAATACAGTATAAACCTCATCTGAGTGCTCCCCTGCTTCCCCCGCAGCCCTGCGCGAGAGCAGCCTCCCTGTTATCCTGCTGCTGACTAGCTTGAAACCAAAACAGTCTCTAAATGGCATCACAGAATAAAGGAGCATTAACCCTTCTCACTTTGCTCTGAGATACCATCAGTAAGGAGAGGGAAGATCCCAAGGCTCTCTGAGAGGTATATGCCACCAGGCAGTCCCTCCTGCATAGCGTTACTTTCTCTGGATAAGAGGCTTTGCCAAATGCTAAAAACAGAAAATCAAAAGTTACCATGACAGGTCTGACAAGATTTCGGAAAAAAAAAAAGCACTACTTTGTCAGTAAAGCATTAGACCACAGAAAAGTGGTTTGGGATTTTGTAGAAAGTAAAAGAAAGTGCAGCATAATTGTCTTTGCTGATAAGAAAAAAACCCATGTTTCCAGACAGCTACAAGAAATCTGTTATTCTTAAGTTGTGTTCTTAACACAAAAATATGCATTCTTAAAAAAATGACTTTTGAAAATAGGTAGTGTGATTTTACACATCTTTTGAGCTCTTGCGGTTGCTGTTTACTTTAACTACTATAACTATCATCTGTCACACTCACTTATGTGAAGAAGGGGACCAAAGCTCCCTGTCAGCCAAAAGAAAGAGGCAAAATGGTCACTTAAGATATTCTGTTTTCTCCTAGCATGATTTAACCCAAGTCCTGATAAAGTCCCACTAGCAATAGGCACACCCAAGGAGTGGGGGCTGTTTGCATGGGGTTTACCTCCTCCAGATTTTGCTTTCTGAAGACTGGGTGTGCCCAACAAGTTGGATGACTCTGCCGATAGTTGATCTAAAAGATCTGGTTGTTCCAGAGGGAACTCAGCCTTGTAGCTTGCATACCTCTCTTAGGATGGGTTAAATCATCTCCAGGAGATACCTAGCTTCACCCATTGACTGTAAAGAGAGCCAAGATGTCTAGTTTAGATAAGACATAAGTACGTGAGATGCTATTTTAAAAATAAAATCAAGTAAGATGAATTCCATACCAGTTCTATGATCAATACCTCTTCTTCTCCCTAAATTATGTCTATGTCTAACAGGTTTTTATAAATTCTAAAACTGTCACAGTGCTTACAGCAAGAAACTTTCAGTCTGTGCCTCTCGGAGTAATTTCTCCTGTGGTAACACTGTTTTCCTCAGTGCAGGGTATCGATAAAAGATCTAGTGTCCCTTTTTTCTAGTGTTATTTCATGGTCAGTAATGAATTGCAATTTATACTTCATCTCTCATTTTGTGTCTCAAGTCACTGATCCATAGACATTGACGATCCTTGGCTGCTGAGTTGTCAGTGATTCAGAACATGTAATGCCACTTTTCACAACCTGACCCTTCCTAAACGGATTGTAACCGATGGTTTTAACATTCTGATCAAGTAAAATTTTCCCCCTAGTTTCATTAAGGCCATCTTGAAGTTGAATATATGCTCATAAAAGATCATTTCCAGTTCCTTCTGTTATTGCCTAGACCCCTGGCATTAGTGTACAAGCAATTAAAGAATTTATTCTCTTAATGTCCCCAGGTGTCTTGATTAATTTTGTTCTTGACATATTAATTTTTGTGCTAAATGAATGTTCATTTGTCCCCTCTTTTTGTTCTCCCCTTTTGTTCTTAATTTAGTGCTCTCCTGTCCAGGTTAAGCAGACGGCACCCAGAGAAGATTGCTTCTGCTGCTGCTGAGGTGGAAGCCATCCAAATGATACCGGGCTCTTCCTGCAGAAGTGGGGCCCCAAAGCCAAGCAATCCTCCTTTGCACCCTTCTTATATGCAGTGGTTCACTTTAGAATTTTTAATTGTTGACTTATTTTGCTCGAAGACTACAAAGGTTCTCCAATAAAATAACCTGCACCTTTGTCTCCTGAGGACTGTCCCAGGCTAGGCACCAAGCTGCTGGTTTTTACTGTGTGGCAGTCATTCCCATACATCAGATTGAGGGTGGAAATTCAGAGCCAGTTTCAAGAAAGGTGACATTGCCATTCAGTGTTAAACACCGTGCTAGCCTATCCCACCCTTCCAGAGCTCACCACGCACTTGGAGTACACTCATTTCAATGGAGTTATTTCTGTAGCTGTCAGTTGGCAAGCTGGCTTTTTCTCTTTGCTCCTGCTTTAGTTTAGAGTGGTGCAAATTGAGTCCTTCAGCAGAAATCTATGCAGTTACTCAAGTGCACAAGTGGTGTTAGGAAGATGTCATGGTTTGGGCTGGACCAGACACTGAATGAACGACAGATGCTCTCTCTAACCTCTCTCCCTGCTTCAGAGAAGGGAGAGAATAATGAGAGAGAGAGACTTATGGATTGAAAAAGAAAATAAACTACTTTAATGAAATATTAATAATAAAAAGGAAAATATAATATTAATAAGAAAATTATGAAATATATACAATATATACAAAACCCGTATTGAGCTCCCAGGATGATGATCACATCACCAGCAGGCACGAGGGAAGTCCCAGACTGGACTCAGTGATGGATGGGAGCTGAACTCAGGAACTGGATTCAGGAATGCACGGATCGGGATCAAAGGCAGACGAATAGAGTCCTCCTCGGATGCTGGCCATTGAAGAAAGAGGGCTGACCCTTTGATCCCTCAGCTTTTATACTGAGCATGAGGCAGATGGGACGGAATACCCTGTGGGTCAGTTTTGGGTCACCTGTCCTGTCCGCTCCTCCCCGCAGGTGCGACCCCTCTACACTTTTCCGCTTCCGACCCTCCAACGGGGCAAGTAACAAAGTCAGCTGGCCTTGGTTGTTAGAGCAAGAAGTATAAGCAAGAACCTCCCTGCATACCGTTCCTTGGCATCAACTATAAACGTTGATCTTATCTCTCTGACAGCAGACAGTGTCTGAAGAACATGCCGTTAATTTCAGAGTTAGAAGAGGCTTAACTGAAAAGTAAAATTACTGAAAAGAAAATCGGTTCTGGTTTACCTCAAACCAGGACAGGAGAGCAAGTCTGTGCTCCCAAAAATGATTTTGTCTCAATTTGTTACTGCAGGACAGGTGATTGGTGTAGCTTTTCTTGAGTCCACACAACAGTTTATCCCAGCAGAGGCATGCGGTGACTCCAGTGTACATCGGTGGGCTGCTCCTCGTCGTGCAGGAATGGACCCCTCCGGAGCACACAGGATTAGGCCAGACCTTAGCCACATTCCCTGCAAAGCAGGTTCAAGACTTTGCCGCTGCCACACCTCCGCCAAAGGAGAAGGAAGGGGAAAAATACAAGCACCCCTGGGGTGGGTGCCCAGGGCGAGCATTGGGAGCCAAGGCTTCCTGCTGCTGCTGCCGCCTCCGGCTGGAACGGAAGGTGCCGGGGACAGTACCAGGGTGCCAGGAGGTGTTCGCTCCCTCTCTCCGCTTCTCCGTGCCAGCAGCGGCTGCTCCCTCACACATCCCAAAGTCTCCCTTGGCGGCGGCAGCAACAGTAGAACTGCCAGCCTGGCTCTCCAGCCCTCTGGCAGAGGTGAAGGAGGCAGCGGGACGTGGGATCATTTCCTCCCGCAGCTGAGCAACTGCTTACTCTGGCTCTGTCTAGACTTGGCCTTGGTCTTACGACTGTTTCCTGCAGAGCGTTGGCCAAAGCTTCTTCCTTCTAAAATCTCTCTTAATACCATGCGGTTATTTTGCAGGCCGTGCATCACACTGCGGTCCTTTTGGTGCACAACAGCAAGCTGGGGTTCAATTTTTGAGAGATTCTTCCTCAAAATAAATAAACAGCAATGATCCTGTCCCAGTCCCCTGCACAACACTCTCAGAGACTGGATTTGTGCCTCTGGTCCCAAGCAGTGAGTTAAGCAGATGGGCTTAACAGAGCAATCTTCATCAGAAGAGGGGGAAAGGCGAGGGACAATAACATCCATTTGGGAAGCTTGGACACACCAGGGCAAGCAGCCTTTGGGAAGCCTTAGCCAGGGCAAGGCCTCGCTGCCGCTAGGAGGCTTGTGGAGAAAACCAGCCCCTGACCTTCTTTCCCTACCCACTCTCCCCACCATTTGCTGCCACAGATGATTCCCACCAGTGGGAGGGATGCTCTGTGCTGCAGAAGAGGGTGTCTGGTTCCTGGGACTATCCAAAATAGAGGCAGGTATTGTTCTACTGCTGGGAAGGGAGGCCCCAACTGTTGTTCCTGCTAAGTGTGCTTATCGCCCACCAGTGGTGGTCTTTTTCCCTCTCGCTGAGCATGCTGATGGCTCCTCTCCCGGCTCTGCCCGTTGCGAGTCATTCCTTCTTGCTGTGTTTGTCATTAACCTCTCTCACTAGCCGTGGCCGCACAAACTCCTGTAGCTAGCCATGTTTGCTGTTTTATCAGGCAATTTATTGGTCGCTGCGTACCTTAGTCTCTGCCTTTGCTTTTGTCTTTTAAGTCTTCCAGCAAGCCCTGCAGCGTTTCAGTAGTTTAGAAGATGTGATGATATGCTGAATCCAAATGGAGCCTTTCCCTGCCTTGAAGAAGAGAAGGCAAATCCTGTGAGGCCACTTGGTGCCCAACATTTCTTCCCCTGGTCCTGCTGGCTTTGAATGATCCTTCACGCTGGGGCAACCCTAAACCCAAATGTTCTGAGCTGCATTGTTTGGGGGGAAGCGTATCTTCAGCTGATGGAGGCTGGTAAGGCTCTAGCTGTCTCAGCTGAGGATTTGTCCCATCGAACACCTTGAAGATGAAAAATGCAGTCACTTAAACAGACGGAAAGTCATCAGCATGGTGATATCTTAGAATTGGAGTGATGAACAGTTTGCTGCTTGAAAGACGTTCATCACATAGTTGGGTCTCTTGAAAATCTAGAACAAAATGAAAATCACAAGGTCAAAAATAAAAATGCTATGTCATTCCCCTGTAATCAGAAAGGATATTTATAGATAAGAATATTTTCTTAATCATGGCTCTAGCTGATGCCAAAAAAAAAAAGGAAACATGATAGGAAGTTAATGCTGGAAAAATAATTAACTCCAAGAATATGATTGTAAAAATAAAATTCATCCTGCTGTCATTTAAATTTCATCGTATTTCAGGCATGGATAAACAAGGTCTGCTCCCCAAGCTATGATTCTGGTTTCTTGGTCTCAGACAATCTCCATTACAAATATTTCCCTGCATTTTAGACTTGTGAACCATTTCTTTTGATAACAGGAAAGAATTAATAGCTTAGGTGATTAAGTGATACTGAGTTTTTCAGTTACGTAGGAAAATACATTGATGATGCCCAGAGTGAAGCTTGAATACATACATTATTATTTTATTCCTTTTACTAAAGAAAGCTTTAGGGTTCATTTCAGCCTTTAGGTAGATAAAAATTCAATGTATCTACTTCAACCCTACCCAGCAGTCCAGGCAAACACATGGTCTTGAAGTTTATTTGGAATGGCTTGTTCTTGATCAAAGGTGGGAGTGAATTTTGGACATAGGGAAGACAGAAACCTCCCCTTTCTTTGAATTCCCTAACGATGTCACTGATGTAGGATCACAACAGAAATAAAGGCATTCTCTAATGAAATCCAGCAGATTTTTATCATTACCTCCCTTTTTTTTAACTTTGTTCCTTCTGTTTCCAAATTCTCCAGGACAACTGACGCTACATTACACTTGGGATTTAAGGTTAGAGGAAACAATGAAAATCAGACCTGATGCTTCCAAATCCCTGGGCTGAAAGGAGGGTAGTGTGACAGCAGGGGATTCGCATTGCTAGAGCTATGAAAGCATGGGAATTAAGAGAACATGGGCAAATCGGGGCTGGAGGGACAAAGGTCTGTTATCTCCATGGGTTTCTCTGCTGTCTAAAGGAGACCTGGCACTCTGCTGTGTTGTATTACCCATATGCATATATGTATACATAAGCAAATTAATTACACATAAGTAAATTAATTCATGCATCATGTCCATTGTGGGTGTGGTAGTGAGGAAGCTGAGGAAAGTCTTGCATACATAAAAGTCCATATTCTGCTTCTGTGCAGTTACCAGGTGGAAGCTGATTATCTCCTTTAGTTTTTGAACTGACTGTGAAACACCTTCTAAATTTCACCTCAGGCCTTTTGAGAAAGAATTTCAAGAGGCAGGTTTTTCTCTTTGAAAGCCCTTAATGTTCCTTTTTGACTGGTAAGAAGCAGAGTCAATGAAAGGGCCCAAAATGCTTGCTCCTGAAGTGATCCATTTAGTTCAATTCCCAGCCCCTCCATCCCTTTAGTGAATTGTTGTTTAGAAAGGCATCTTTCAGCTGCTGCAGATGTGCTGCTCTGTCAATTATCAGGCTTAAATGGTAGGGTTTACACATTTTTGTCTCCAGCACATTCTACTATAAACTGCTTTACCTCTTCCTTAATGGCTTCCTAATGTATCTTAGTGAAAGATGGATATCCCGTACTCTCTTTTAAACACCTCATTCCTTAGATATTTTATCTTGACAGTTCTGCTTTCCACAGCTGGCAATCTCCCAAACACAGAAGCACATTCTTGTCTCTTGTAGGCCTACCATGACTAAATGTTATCATGGCAATTTTATACTTGAGGTTATCACCGTGCGGCACTGCAACTGCTACTTGTCAGCTTCTTCTGTAGAGCACAGGGGCAGCAGCAAATGGAGAGGTTTATAATGCTGTAGCATAGAAACCAAGAGCCCTTAACTCAGTATCAAATTAGCACACATTAAAAATCTCACCTCAGGTTGGCTTACCAACATGGAGCAATGACTGTCCTGTACCAAGGCAGATGTTCCAGATGGGGCACTCAGTGCAAGTGCATACCACATCAGATGCCCTTCGATGCTCACAGAGACACCGGTAACCCCTGCATTTATCTGCTTCCTGAGCAACTAGTTGCCATTCCTGATTCATGCAAAGCAGCAGTTAAAGAAATGCTTCAACAAGGATATGCAGCATGGTTAGCATCCATAGGAGTAACGCATACCTGTGCTTATTCCATGCAGCTGAATTTGCTTTTATTTTTGCAAAAAATTGGGAGAGTGGGATGAAAATCCGCTCTCAGTTCCAGTTATTGGAATTTTATACAGAGCAATTTCTGCACATGCTTTTTAAAAACAGGTTCCTAAAGAAATGCATGCCAGCACGCACAACGTTGTGCCAACCTGATCCCCAGTGTAACCTTATTGCCGACATTCTAAGCCTGAACATTTTAACTTAAGATTCATTAGATATTTGAAGAATAGCTTGTTTTTTGAGATGTTCCTTTTTTTTTTTCATTTTCAAAGTGATTATGATAAAATCAGTGTTTTTTAGTATTTTGAGGTTGATATATGGTACTCGCTGCAGCTTGGACTTTGCTATTTCTCCCCCATAGCAGTATCTCCCACGTAGCACCTCAAACTGACTTCTTACCTATATTTTTAAGGAAACTAAACAGAAACGCAAAATGTGTTTATTAACAACATTATAAGTGCATATTGCAAAAGCCTAGACTGGATGAAAAATAGAATAAAAAAGCAAACCTCTGCAGCTACAAAATGTAATTCAGACCCTTAATGGGTCTGTTGGCCCATAATGAAAGGTATGAGTCTATGAGGGGGAGAACGTGGAGATCAGTGCTGCTCAGGGAGATGTGCTTCAGCTCTGAAATGCTGACAGTTCAGAAAAACTTCATTTTTCCTCATCAGTGCCAGGTTTTAAAGTTTTCAATTTTGGCTTTCATCAAGAAATCAAATCATCATCCCTTTTTTTAAAAGACCAGCATTTCTGAAAAAGATCCCAGGATTTTGTGTGCTCCACTGGATGAAATACCAGAAATTTCTCAAGTTTATCTTCCCATGTCTATTGTTGAGAGGAGGGGTAATGCAGCCAGCTAGCACCTATATGCCTGTACTGGTAGCCTATACTAGACTAGCACATTCAGAATGAAATCAACTCTCAGTAAGAACCCCCATCCCCTGGCCACACTGTCTGACAAATGTTACCAGTTTCATATACATATACTAGCTGGATGCATTAACTGGTTTAATACAAATACATCCCACTCCTTCCGTGTCATACTTGCCAACAATTTGATATAAACTTAAGGCAGTGCAAAGGCTTGTCTTCCACCACAAAGAACATATAAAACTTTTATGTACAGTTGCTCCACTGGAAAAATTAAAAAACATCTTTATTTGTGTTTATGTGGGAAAAGAAAGCTATTTCTTCTCTGAAGGAACAGGAAATAGCCCACTCAGCTGAAGAAAAGAATAAGAAATATTTTTTAAACATATACTGTGTTATCTGTAGCTGGGAATTCCAGAAAGCTTATTTACTTATATAATCCGAAATATCAAGCTTTAACCATCCAAGGCACATGTGTTTTAGGCATTGTTTAAGAACAGCCATTACCCAGACTTAAAATCAGGTACAAAGATAAGGGGAAAACTATTCCTGCTTTTGCAATATTTAGCATTTTCACTGAAGAGCATGACTGCAAATGACAGAGTCCGATTTCACACGCCCTCACGCTGGGTGTACCATTAAGGGCCAGGGTGCAGACCCCAGTTTGCGTGGCTGAGCAATGGGAAAGCATGGCAAGCAGCCTGGTTTACAAAAGCCAGGATTACAGGCTGCTTGCGGAGAAACACCTCCCCCACCTTGCCAGAAAAAGGAATTCAGCAGCCTGGGGATGGGGAAACGGATCAATTGCCAGAAATTAGACTGCCAACTCGCTTCCCCATGTTCTTTCTCATTATTGTTCAAATAACCATTTGTACTCACACCAGATGCTTGTTAATCAAGGCCAATTAGTCTATTTTGCTCAGAAAATTTCCAACCGGCAAGACAAATAGTTCAAATAGCAGAGAGGTCAACCAAAGCAGGAGCACCGGTGACAGTTTCATGTGTGTTTAGCCAAATAGAAAGCAGACATGGCAAGGGCACGTATGTACAGTTCCCACGTGTATTGCGTTATGTATTTACCCCAGGGTAATGAGTTATACTTGCTCTGGTCAGGCAGAGAGTTCAGACAGCAATTCAGCCGCTTCAGGTGTTCGTCTGCACATTTATTTAGATTAATATCCTATGCTGATTTCCTAATCTAAGTTGCCCAAAATGTCAAGGTAAATAAAGCTTAAAGGTAGTAATATTAAACAAGATCTTCAGGGGTACTTTCTCAGTTGGGTACCCTGAGAACAAGGTCAGTCCATCCACTGCAGCCAGCCGTCCATCTGCATCTTGCCCAGGGATTTCTCTCTCCCCCCTTTGCAATCCCATGGCAACCATCCAACAACCTGACAGCTTTAAATCTTCTCCTACATATGTCAAAGCAGGTTGAGAAACCAGCAGGCTTGCTGTATGGCTCAGGTTTTCTAAAATTCGTTTTTTAAGTGGCATATGGTAACAGAAAGTAATGTGATCAGGCAACACCGCTTTGCAGATCCATCATGGCAAGAGGGGGCAAGAAAACAAAACAAGAACCCCTGACATCTGACACAGGGAAAGGTAGCTGGGTTTGTGCAAAGATCTGTACTGTGTCCCAGAAGTTTCTATTTCCTAAATACCCTCTTTCTGGAGAGCTGGATGTGAGAAAAGAAAGGCCAGGGATTTACTGCAGAGTTTCTTATTTCCTACCTGTTACAAGTCTGTGGTACGGAAAAGTTTCTGCTGGGGGAGCTTTGCAAACAGAGACATAAAACACATCATTATTCCTGTTTTTATTTGAAATTGCCAATAATAAGAGTAATTTTCTCAGAATTTGTTAGTGAGTTTCAATTTCATGCACTCACAATATATTCATGCTTGAAAATTAGTTTTGGCTGATAAAAGGATGTTAATACCTTGTTTTATCACACTGCGCATTTTCTGTTACATTAAATCAATAGAGCCATACATGACAATCTCAGTTAATACCAATATAACTCACAGGTACTTAGTCATTTCTTTTGGTTGATGTAAACTCATTAATGTACCTCTGTTTTGGCCTAAGGCCCCCTCCCTCGCTTCGCAGAGAGACCGAGTTCAGTGTTTATGTCTGTGTACTCTCATGCCCTTATTTTCAGCACAACAAAAATTTTCTTTCCTAAGCAGACCCGGACCACCCAAAGTAATTTCATTCAAGAGCTGGGCTGTCTTCAAACATCGGTGGCCTCTCAAGATAAAAGGTCAGCATGCTAATTCACCACAGCCCAGATCCCAAATCTTTCCCCTTCTAGAAATGAAAGGCATTTTTAAGAAGACCTCCTGTGCGTGAAGTTGTTTGCATTTTTGTCCAACGGGATTGTTTGGACAGGGTTGTCAGATACTTTCTAAGCACGCAGACCACAAAACAAAGACATGTTGCCCTGCTGCTCGCCGGGGCTCCTGTTTTGCTTTTGCTCCTGTGCATAGGTGGGCACTGTATGTCACAGAATCATACAATCATCTAGGTTGGAAGGGATCTTCAAGATCATTGAGTCCAACCATCAACATAACACTGCCAAAACCACCAGTAAACCATGTCCCTAAGCACCACATCTACCCGTCTTTTAAATACCTGCAGGGATGGTGATTCCACCACTCCCCTGGGCAACCTGTTCCAATGCTTGATAACCCTTTCCATGAAGAAATTTTTCCTAATATCCAATCTAAACCTCCCCTAGGGCAACTTGAGGCCATTTCCTCTTGTCCTATTGCCTGTTACCTGGGAGATCGACCCCCACCTCACTACAACCTCCTTTCAGGTAGCTGTAGAGAGCGATAAGCTCTCCCCTCAGCCTCCTTTTCTCCAGCCTAAACAACCCCAGTTCCCTCAGCTGCTCCTCATAAGACTTGTGCTCTGGACCCCTCACCAGATTTGTTGCCTTTCTCTGAACTTGCTCCAGAATCTCAATGTCTTTCTTGTAGTGAGTGGCCCAAATCTGAACACAGTATTCAAGGTGCGGCCTCACCAGTGCCGAGTACAGGGGGACAATCACGTCCCTAGTCCTGCTGGCCACACTATTCCTGATACAATCCAGTATGCTGTTGGCCTTCTCGGCCACTTGGGCACACTGCTGGCCCATATTCAGCCAGTTGTCGACCAACAGCCCCAGGTCCTTTTCTGCTGGGCAGCTTTCCAGACATTCTTCCCCAAGCCTGTCTTGTGGGATGCTCACAGGGATGCGCAGGTGCCCGGGTGATTTGTCATCCCTGCGTGACTCGGGCACTGCTGCCACACAGGCAGCTCCCGATGGTGCGGGAAGGAGTGAGGGACACCCTGGGAGGCATTGCAGGAGACCACCACCCAGGGACGCCCTGTGGCCAGCTGCTGCAGGAGCAACCTCAACAGGGTGCTTGCATGGAGAGGAGGGGGCTGTGGGTTGCATGTCACCCTCCCCACTCTGTCCTCATTTGGGTGCCCAGTGAATTGGTCCCACATGAGAGGTGATGGTGATGCTGCAGGGCACGGGCTGGGAGCAAAGTGCCTCGCCTCCTTCCTGCCCCTGCCGAGGGGAAGGCAGCGGCAAAACTGAGCAGAGGGAGAGGAATAAAAATGTGCTGCATCTGTAATGCTGATTTATCTGTTTGTTCAAGGAAGAGGAATGAATATTCCTGGTAAAGGTGATGGCCCTGCCACACGTGCACATACACACACGTTTGCACAAACTAGTCTTTACCAATGGACTCACCCTGGGGAGGCTGGTGGTAAAGCGACTCTGATATCTCATTATGGGTGTAAACTGAAGAATTTGCAGATTAGTTCCTGAAATATATCTTGTAAAGCATAGATACTCATGTATATAATAACTCTATTGCAGATAAAAGGAGAGTCCATATGTTGCAAGAAGTAAATAATCCTTTCCAAAATGCATACATATTGTATGTATCGATGTAAAACATGAACAGTTGAATGCTCATTGAAGATGACTTTTAGAAGATTTATCTTAAGCTGCTTTTTTTTTTTCCACCCGACTCTTTGAGTACCATAGCATTAAATTTTAAATGACTATGTGCATTGCAGCATTCTTGTGTTTTTTCTCTATTTCCTTTTTTGGGGGAGATTCCAGCTGTACAAACCACTTACATGTAATTGAGAGTGTATCATCGTATGCTTCCCAGAAACTGGGCTAAGAAGCACAAATGAATGTTTAAGCATTGCAAGAAATGTGCCCTACTGAACATTTTGATGAATTCCCTTCTTATGGGATAGATGTAATTTTGGACCCCAGTTTTCAAAAAGTTGATAGTTTAATTGTTTGTAGAATTAGTAAGTGCATAAGAATAGCACATACAAAAAGATGTACTAGCTTCCAAATCCATACCAAGACTCATATGACTGAAAACATCTACTGTATAATTTCCTAGGTATTTCATTTTAGAACAGCAGTTTGATTACTTTTCCATGAAATAAATTTAAAGTCTATTCACAGAATTAGAAATTAATGTAATCTCAGCGAGACAGAGGGAGAGAGAAGTGAATTGCATCCAAATTCCCTTAAAGGTTGGAAGACTGTAATTTAATCTTGTAATCTGATAAACCAAGACAAATGAGGCAATTGGCAAACAGGTATTTTAATCACAATACCTCTAGAAAACCACACAAATAACAAACACATGCCAGATCTGAAAGACACATTCATTTCAAAGTGCTGATTTAAGAAAAGCTGGCCAGTATGTCGCCAATTGAATTACCTCCATATTTCTGTGCTGCGTGTATGTAGTATTTTCAATTTCAGATCAAGAACATTGCCTTTAAAAACGGCAAAGGCAATATCCTAGCATAGCCACAACAGAAAGACAGTCTCTATTACATGCCAGAGTCATTAACCTAATAATTTTTTCATGGCTGTAAGTTAACCCCTGCAAGCTTTTGCTTTCAGCAGCTGCTGCATATTAAAAATTTCCTTGAATTTGACTAACCCTTTGAACAGTTTCATCTTGTAACAGGCAAATTTCTACGTCTAGCTTGTAGTCAGCATTTTATGAAACAGTTCCTATTGTTATGAAAATGTTTCTCTGCCTTTTTGTTAGGTGCTTTTCTTTCTAAAGCCGGCTGTTGCTGTCTTTGCATTTTTCTGTTCAAAGGTCGGGTCAAAGGTACTGAATGGTTGACCATGGCTATGTGGAGTGTAAGTGAACCCAAGAATGGCCTTTCTGATTGATCATCTATTTAAACAGTGAGAGTGTTATGCCTTTGGATTAAAACGTAACCCAGGGCACTGGAAAACTGGAGCTACTGGCTGTTTGTGAAATATGCATAGAGAACTTTCTATTGCTTGCAGTGTTTGATGTGGATCTGAAATTCCATGTGAGCCTTCCAGGTCTTCTTCCCATAACCTCTGCGAATGTCTTTCCCTTTGCTTCACATCTCATTATAAAATGATGTCTTTAATACAGTGCATTGGCAAGGAGTTACTGTATCTGCACAAAGAATGAGTTAAATGTGAAACACTCTTTTGAACACTACCTCCTAATTTAAGGCAATTATTTCTTAGCATGGCAACCTCAAGCCTTTCTCTTAACCAGTGCTTTACTGAAGAGATTGGCTTGAATCTGGTTTGAAGGCTTACTACATTTTTCTTGGCACGGCATAATATTCTTTTTAGAAACTTGTCCTTGTCAAAAATAAATCTATTCTACATTTTATGCATGTCACAGTAGTTGCTCTTAATTTTTGCTCTTGAGGTTTAATGTAATACATTGCAGCAAACGTAAAACAAAGAGAAAATCTGATATAACCTGAGAACATCCAGCAGAATAAAGATCACCGCTAATGTTCACTCCCACCTTCTGCTGTATCATTACTTCTGCAGTTAAGTAGTTATAAAATAGCATCCGTGACACCAGTACCTGTGCTTGTGCATTACAATATCACTTAATGAGACCTACTTTGATGTAGCAACTGCTGTTTTGAACAGTTGCTTTTACTTCTGAAGACAGAATGAAGTCATTACAAGCAGGGAAAGCATCATTTTCAAATTATTGATTTCAAAAGCTAAAAATGTCTCCAGCCAATTCCAAGCAGCTGGGTCTGGGACTCAGTGAGCTACGAGGGCATTTCTCACAGACTCTCTGCTGACATTTCATTGTAACAGCCAAGATGGCAACCCTAACTCTACAAGCCATCTAATGAATATTAAAACAAAATGGGATGGATCCTGGGAGAGTAAGGGGGCACCTGTGTCTCCTGTTGAAGTCACACTATGAAAAATTATGAAGTCTTTAATACCTTCATCCTGGTCTCTAGATTCCACTTTTGCTAGCACGGAGGTTCCAGGTTGTGGCTCGATGACTGCACTTGCTGAGGGTGCCACTATGCCACAGTAGCTGTTTAGGAGAGCCGGTCTCCATATTCTGTCAAAATTTATTCTGGTGGTCCTGTCCATTGCATCGCAAAGCCCTTATAACAATGCAAAAGGCACGACATCTCGTTCTGGTTTAGTGACATTTCAAACTGTTGCTTCCCAGCAAACGGAGGCTATATACAAAGCAAAGCACTGGAGGGTTGGGCTGTATATGTTTGTGAACAGTGAGAGCATCTCTGAATGAGAACTAGTATTGTTTGATTGTAAGGGCTTTGTAACTCACATGACTGTCCTTCCTAAGCAGGTCATGACCATACATTGGAGTGGTATCCACAAGTTACCACTTGCTTCCAATCAGCTCCTGGCATCATCTCCTATCAGCCAATTACTCATCTTCCAAACAAGCTCTTTCATCAAAGAGCATGTGCTGTCCATTGGTCCATGTGACAATTAGGAGCCAGGAGGACCTCAATGACCCACAGGTCCATGACTGAGTTCTTGGTGCTACAGGAACACAAGGGATATCATTATGACATTAAATAAAAACCTTTTCACTGCAAAAAGTCTTTGGATTAAGAACTAGTTGTGAATTTGGCATTCATTAATTTTAGATCTGAACAGAATCACTATGGCCTGACCTCTGATTTTAGCTGTGTTGCTGCAGCTGGGGGCAAAGTAGCAATGTAATTTTTTATTAGAAAACCATAATGCCGGAGAGAAAAGGACATTGCCAGCTGCAGTCTCTGTCCGCCTAGTAATCTGAGGTTGAAAAAGCCTGTGAGTGTAAGTGGTACAGCCTGTGAGTGATACAGCAAATAGAGTGTATTATGCAATACAATTACTTATCTGACATTCTTCTGGACAAAACGTGGCATAATTCACGAATGGCTTAATGTTCTTAGTTGCTTATGAAAAAAGGGCAAAGAAAAGCCTTTCTCAGCTTCCTCAAGGCAGACTGACTCCTAGTATTAGTGCCTATTTGCCCTGGCTAAAGATAAATTACCCCATTACACTACACCTCCTCTGCCCTCTGGCAGTGGATTAAGTAACTTCAGTCAGGGTACGCCACACGTTATTTCTGTGTGCTTTTACACCGCAACTCAAACAACGTTCTTCTTATGCAGGCTCTGTTTGCATGTGTGTAGTTATTAGGGTAGGTCGTGGCCCCATTATGCTAGATGATATACATGTACATCATTAGAGACAACCCCAACTGAGACTGCACTGCAGCCCTACCTGCACTGAGTGTAACAGTTCACGCGGCCGAATGTGTTCCCCAGATGTGCTCCCCAGGACCAGACATTGCAGAAAAGTCCCATTCAGCCGCCTGGGCCGTGCAGCCCGCAAGGGGAGTAATGGCATGGTTTCACTTAAGCATGTGCTTAAACGCTTTCCTGGGCAGGGGCCAGAACGATCTGCGTCCTGCCGGACTGACTTAAACCCACACGGCTCCAAAGACTTTTGCAAGGGTTCTGTAAAGGTAAATCAAACCCCTAGACTTGGATACAAAGTGAGCTCCATTTTCCTCTCATCGGCCAGATGAATCCCATGGAAGAAACAGAAATCTACAGGATTTTCTGCTGATGGCATTTTGCCCGGCTCAGCCCTTCCTAAATCCCAGCGTGGCTGTGGCTGTCAGAGCTGCAGTTAAAGCTGGACCCCAAAACTTTGGCAGGCTGTCATTCCCTCAGAATGTGCAGTTTCATCAAATATGAAACGTGTTGCAAAACTGATCTGACTTGGCCAAAATTAGATTTTGGAAGAGAAACAGGAAATATTCTTTCACTCCATTTTCAACATTTTAAATGAGCTTTTTTGATGTCTCAATTTAAAATTAAAAAAAAGGCCCTTTTTAAAAAATGTGAGCTTTAACTTATAAGTATCACTATTTAAAAATCAGAATATCGATTCTATGATAAATATAGCCACTTTGGGATAAGAAGGGAATCTCTTTCAGCATGAAAAATACAGTCATTTAATTTACCTACAGCAAATCAGGCAGGTTTTCATTTAGGTATAATTTAAACATTTGTAACATATATTCAGCATGTACATTGAGAGAATACATTCCCCGAAGCAACTGACTCACTTGCTCAGCGTCCAGGGCTTGCAGGCTCCCTGTTCCCTCTCACCTCTGTCCGGAGGAAACTCTTTCAGGCAGAGACCCTGGGAGCCCTGATAGCTCTAGCACAAGCCAAGGATTTAACAGTGTCCAGATACTCAGCTGCAGAGCTGAACCAGCTTCCCTGGGGTTTCTAAAAGGAGGACGAGTGCCCCGAGGGCTCCTGTCCCAGACTGAAGGAAGCCGCAGAGCACAGAAACTCTGCAATTCTCTGACCGGAGTCAGCTTGAAAAGTAACACCGCCCTAAGAGAATGGGAAGACTCAGTGTCTCACCAGCCATGCCAATAAGCTGGTGGGAAACGAGGCAAGCAGAGCCCATAGTGGAGGTCCTCTCCCAGTAACACCTGTCTGGGACATTGCTTACTTTCATGAGCCAGTGCTTCATCATGAACATTCATCTGCTTGACAAAACTCTCATCCAGCGCCAACATCTCAAGAAAAGAACAAAAGAAATTAAGATTATTAACCTACCTGAAAACATTTAGCTTTTCTCTTATTTCAAAGACAACTCACGCATTCGGGGGCGGGGGAGAAGGCAATTGCAATTTGAGCGGAAGATAAAGGTCAAAGTATCAAAATCCTTTGCCAAATGGAACTGTTGCCCTCAACACAGCTTTAATCACAGTAGGACAATGTTCTTCTCTATTGTACCTTAGTGGGAGATCTCTGTTGGATCAAACAAAATAGATTCTCCTCAAAGAATGAAATGAGATGACAATGTAGATATTGTCTTTGAATGACCTCCAAAAGAAAATCAGGAAGTGCATACCAAACTTGATTTGAAATGTACTTATTGTACTGACTGGGAAAAAAAAAATAAATCGGATGAAATATCCTGATTATACAATTCACCAACATAGAGTGAAATGAGAAATAGGATATACATGCAAACATCCCTATTCATAGGTTTATATGGTCTTTTCAATTTTCATCAAGCGTAGAAGACAATGAATAGCTAGGGATTTGAAGTGTACAGAAATATTTCTGCAAATCTAGAAGCAGTGAAATGTTATAAAAACACATTTTAATAGAGTAAGAATTGCTTTTCCTTTTCAAATTGGTGTATATAACATTTTTTGCATTATCCTAATCATCTTTCCATGATTATCTTTATTTTTAACTAGTATTTTGCTGTCAGACATTTGATTCTTTTCTCTCTATTGAAATCTTTTCACACTATCACCTGTATCCTTATCCTGTTATATCTGAAATTTTTTAAACAGGGTTCTTTAAAGGCTAGTGTTGCTGCATAGTTTCCTTTTTCAAAGCCTGGCTAGATCTGGGCACTGATCTAACGGTTCAATAGTGTCTTCTGTTGACTTTTTACTTCCCTCAAGGGAAAAAGAAATTCTGCCTTTGGGAACATAAGGGCAGTTCATCAGCGCTGTGAGCTCAAACTTTATCCAGAAACTTTAGGAACAAAAAACACACTTTGTGAAATACATCTGTAAATGCGTGAAGCCCTTTTCTTTGTCTGCTATTTTTTTACTGGACCCAAGGAATTCTTTCCTAATTTAAGTGAGGACTAGTACCATCTCTGCTTTGCAGACTTTGTGACTGACTGTCATTCTATCACTGTATTTTTATTGTTTTCCATTTTTGGATCAATCATATCACCACATTTGAGAAGGGCACAGCCTATTTTCAAACATCAGGCTTTGTTTCCCTTAACAACTCAGGGCTGTAAGAATAACAGGGGCAATGATAATGATGAGGCAAACTACAACAGGTCTCCCAAATGACAACTGCCGAAAATATAAATAAAAGTGCAAAAGTTGTCTTTTAATTAGCAGGAGGGCACAAAATGCTGAGTAATTTTATTGCCAGAATGCAATAGGAAATCACTGTCTTCTGGCTGCTGCTCCAGACTCCCCTGAAGTCAAACCCGACCTGAAGGGGCTGTCTGACAAGGTCATTGCATTGTCCCAGGTTTCACGAGTGGGATCAGCGCAAGCCTGAATGAAAGGAAGGGATGCCCCTGTCCACGCGTGCCCACCAGCAGCCCACGGCTCAGCTGTCCAGGCAGAGTGGAGGCAGGGCTGCACTGGGCTGCAGTGCTTTCGGCTGGTCCAACAGGCAGTCACGCGGTCACGTTTGCAGCTAAACCCCAGAGCTCTCGGTGAAACCTGCCTCCCAGGTGCGTCTCCCTACAGCTGCGGACACCTTGAGCCCCCTTTCCTGATGCAAGGGCACGTGCCTGCCCCTCTGAGCCAGTACATGCTTCCCCCCATGCACCTTTGAGTCCAAGCCACAGGAAGAAGTAAGAATATCATGCGAGTCCTGCATATGAGCTGCTTGCAAAACAGAAGTTACAGGAAATGCAATTGGTCCTAGAAAGCTCTGTGATAACATTATGTACTCCTGAGCAGCAGCATCTGGCCCCATCCGTGTTTGGGGACTGCTGCCACACGACTGCTCTGCAAAAGAAGGCTTTATATATAGACAAATAATGGCATACATGCATCTCCCTTTTCTTACCTGTTGGTTTCCTATGTATCTGTAGAGCATTTTATTCTGGAACACTCCTGTGCAAACAGTTACTGCACCAGCAACTCTGAAACCTAATGGTTACAGTGGAGATCTGGGCATTCTCAGAGGTAGGGGAGTCACAAGAGTTGGGATGGGTGTTTTGGACATGACTGTATATTCACAAAGCAAATTTTCTTTGTGCTTTACTCTCTGGGGGATACGGTAGCAGAGGTATTTTGCTATAGTTGCAAACATACCCATCTGAGCTTTGCTTCAGACTTGACTTGACAGTCACTCCCACTTGACCCAGCTCTAAAGAGGCGCTTAGTTAGTCAAGCTGAAAAGTCAAATGTATCCTAACATGACACTCACCTCATCAATCCAAAGTGACCCATCGGATCACATGCATGCTGATGTGCCAGTAAAAAGGTAAACATTGAGATAGAAGACAAAGCACTTACTATTTATTACTTTATGAATTTGTACTTTCTATAATCATTTACAAGTTGAATAAAGCACCACACCAAGGAATTTACATTCAAAGAAGAAACACTTCAGTGGCTGAAAGCTCAGCTGAGACAATATGGTGGAGCGGATTAATTAAATCTGTTTCTCCACACTAGAAAAAACTGCCTGAAGAGCAAGATTATCAGCAAGGTGCCTATGTCCATACCAGTTAGTCTGACACATATGGAGAGCATAGGCTGAGTCTGAGGAGAGTAGACCTGCAGACCTCACATGCAGAAGACAGGCACATTCAAGCCCTTCCAGTGCTATGTTCCTCTCCTTGCTTCCATGCCTTTTCAACATTCACTCTTGATGGGGAGGAGATGACTCAGTGACACAGCTACTACCTAAAGCAGGAGTAATATAATGCTCATACTTTATTCAATATTGATTTTCTTGCCTATCAGCAGCATTGGCAATATTTCTGCTACCAGGATGGATTTTATGTTACCTCTGTCCTGTTCACTGACAGTATATATTCCTGTGTTTTGTCTACTGTGGTGCCTCATTGGATTAGTCCTTTGTATGGCGAATTGATCAAGGTCTGTTGGAGTCCCCAGTTTCTAATGTCTCTCCTAAAGAAGACCATACACAGGTCATGCCAGATTAACATAACTCTGAACATGTAAGAAGATCTACAGCAGAAAAAAACATAATCTAGAACCCAAACCCTTGCCTTTCTCTGGAATTTAAATATGCATTTGCTAATTCTAAATACTACTTGGATAGATGATGAGATGAATACTTCCCAAAGTCTGATCAGGAAGGTTTAGGGTTAAAATCTGCAGCAAGCAGAAGTTGTGCAGGCTACCAATTATTTCCAGCTGAGATTCCTGTGTAAGAGAAAAGGCTGGTAGGAAAATAGGGATTGGTGTATTTGGAACAGGGAGAAGGTTTCTGTTCCCAGGAGCTGGTGATTAGCCTGATATCTCTGTCTGGACTCACGGTTGAGCTGAGTCTGCCAGAAAAAGGGGAAGACAGTTCAAGCAAATTATTTCTCCTGAAACCCATCTCCAAAACCTCGGGGAATGTTTTTCTGAGCTTTGTAGCAATATTACAGTGCTCTTGGGAGATTAGAGGTTGGTTGAATAAGTTGCTCACATGTTAACTAAGAGGATTAAGCCGTTTTGTCTCAAAGACCTTGTAGAGAGGGAATGCAAGAAAATTACTTGTCAAAGAACTGCAAAAGATGATGAGCCTGATTTCAGCTGTTAGACTGTGCCATGACAGGGAAAAAGATTTCTGAGATGCTGATGCCCACTGCCATGGCTGCAGGGTGTCCCTGTGTTCCTGCAACACAACCTCCCCCTTGGCACCCTAGGGATGCCTTTTCCAGTCCTCACAGCCTCATTTCACCCTGCAAAAAGGGATACAGATATGGCAAAAGCTAGTGATGGCTAAAGTTAGCAGACTGCTGCAACCTCTTTTATTCTTGTATCTTTGCGTCAACCACTTACATCTGTTAAAAGTACCAAGACTCAAGACAGAGTAGATAGATGCCAGGAAATGTGCTCTGTGACTACGGGCTAGTCTTGCTGTCCATTTTTCCTCTGTGACAAAGGCATAATACCCATTAGGTTTAGCTTTGAATTTGCCCACAATGAATGTCAAGCATCTCATCACTTCAACTGTTGAGAGCGGTGTACACTGGAGGTAAGGAACGAGGCGATACAGGTCATGGGAAGAGCTACTGTTTTCAAAGAAATACCTTGGTATTTTCATTTTTTGTGAACCTTTTTCTCCTTGCACCTCTGCAGATGCAGAGTTAGGATCTCTCCGAGACTGTCTGGGAGAGGCAGAAGATGAGCTCACTGCAGGGCTCGTTGCAGGATGAAAGAGAGCTTCCCTGCCATCCAGTGTAACAAAGGAAGGACCGCAGACAGCAGATGCTAATGTGTTCACCATTTCTGTCACTGGACCTTTCCCTGTTTCAGCTGGCAGAGATTAAGCAGTAAGTGAGCAACAATGAGTTAAAAACCAGAGCTCCCACCCACAGGAAGTATCCTACACTGGTGCTCACAAATCCCTGCAGTTCTCAGATATAGGGCTTTATTCTCTCTATAACAAGACTGAAAGTACTGTGGCCCAAATTCTCATATGTGTTTAATTTTAAATGTAGTTATCTCAGTCATCTTCTCAGAGTAACTTATCCACCACATTATCATCCGATGGAAAGCCTGCGCTGACACAAGCATCTCATAAGCACTTCTGTAGCTCACTGAATGCCTGCCTGGTGCAGAAACATTTGGGAGACAGGCCCAAAGCTGTAACTGGTCTATAGAGAATTGCTGCCATCGCTATTCAGAGCAAACTGGTAAAGCTGACATGTTGTTTTCAAATCATCCCAGCTGACACAGGAAAACTTCACAGGATAATGTTCTGAACACAGACCTAAATTCTATGTTGTCCTAAAGACTGCCCAGTCACAGCAGAGGGACAAACGGAAGTTATTGCAATTATCCTCTGGCAATTTATATTTATCCAGAGGGGTATTTGCCATCTCATGGCAGCAAGGTACTGAGCTGCTCCTCAGCCATGTAAAACAGTTTTTCTCATCAGTGAAAGGCAGTTGTGAGCACGGTAAAATGTTTCATGCATTTTAGTGAAGCATTAATGAAATGTAGTGGGAGATTCAGGCACAGTCTCGCTGAAGTAAATGGCGTGAGGTCTCCAGTCCCATTACTTTCAAACCAGCTGACATGTCAGAAAAGGCTGCTCCTAGGAGCTGCTTGGTCTTTTAATGTCTTCCTCTCTCGTCCCCATTACTGTAGACTAAAATAAAAATATTTAATATAAATTTTTACAGGCGATTTTGCAAAATGGTGTGCTGTGGCAAGGTGGAAAACCTGAATTTTACAGGAACTCTGTTGGTTTTGTGCATTGTTTCTGCAAGTCTCAGAGCTGCTTCTAAAAAGGAGAAGCACAGAAAAAGAAAAGAGCAAACAAAAAGAATGGATCTCCGGAGGTGAAGTGGAGCTGAGCACAGAAATAGAAATACTTTCAAGTCAGACACAGATTCAAGACTCTGGGGCTCAAGCTGTACATCGTGTCACTTGCCAGAACAGCAAGGAGTTGTTTAATGAACTGAGATTTTGGTAGGTAGCCTGAAAGAAAAGGAAATGGCAGAGGATTTTTGTTTTGTTGCTGTTGCAGTTTCTGGGAACCAGAGAGTCTCCACATACACATACATGTTACAGGCTTGCATAGTCCCACTGAAGTCAAATACTTGTGTGCTTGAAGTTAAAACACTGCTTTTCTGCCTTAGTGGATCAAGGCCAGCAAGCTCCACACTTTCTCGAACAATCTTGAAGCCGTTTCCTCCTCTAATTTGGCTCCTTCGGCATGAGAAAAAGCTCTCCGAAGTTGTCATCTCTGCTTAGCAGAGGCTCTTTTCATGGATAATATGATGTTAAAGAAGAGATGAGTTGTCCTAGGAATACCTCAATGCCTTAAAGCTAATGTGATGAAAGGAGACAGCTCTAATCTGAAGAGAGACACAACCACCTCCACCCAGACTCTAGTGGCAAGAGAATATAGTGCATGTGTGTTAAGGCACATCAGGCAATGAGTCATTTCTGGCAAAGAAATAAATTTATTATTTTTGATCTGCAAGAGCAAGAGGCCTTCCAGGTCCACAGAAAAGAAAGCAGACTGGTATCGCTTAAGTTTGTAGACAAGGCAAAAGGGCAAATAAGATTTTCTACAAATAGACTAAGATGAAGGATTCTACAATACTGCGTACAGAAAAGGTGTTCCCATACCTACCTAAGCCTGCTTAATTAGGTTATAGCAACATTTAGGATTAATTATTCCCAGCCCATAGGAGAGATGGGGAAACATGATTGCAATCACACTGAAAAGAATTTTTAAGAAATACTACTGAAAGGAGACTCTAACCCATCCCAAGGCTATCAGACCATTACTGCCCACGTTTGCTTCCACTACACCATTAATCGGATGGCAAAACACAGCATGAAATCTGTCACGGGAGTGGAGTTACTGTATGCAGGTCTGAGTGGGTTACTTGTCCATCCTCCCTGCCTCCCTACTGCCCATCACAGATGGGTTTCCACAATAAAACCAACGTAGCTACAACACCTGCCTGTTTGCCTGATGCTGTTACCAGAAACAGCATCGCAACTGTGGTGCAAAAAGTAATAATTCTGTTCTCACCTCTGAAAGGGCTTTTCATATTAACATGTCAGAGCCTTGCTCTCTTTGGGATTGTACTGTCAAGGAGTATCCTCTGGCTGTCTGGTGGAAGGCCAGGGGTTTTTGAAGGAGTTGTCACTGGTACAGCCAGGGTTCGGTGCAATAGGAACTCTCTATTCCAGCTCCCCAAAATGCCACTTTTGAAGCAGCCCCTCTGATCTCACCTGACGTAGCAATCCCGCAGCACATAAAAGATGTGGTGTTCTGATTACTGTACACAGAAATCTATTAATAACTGGACTAGGCTCCATTCACTGCAGTTAGCCTGCCACCAGATTCACCTTCAATGAAGTCACTCTCAATTTTAATTGCTTCCACTGAATAGGACAAGAAAAGGAGAAATGATGGTTCTGCTCTATGCTTGCCTGCAGTGGTGATCATTGCAAAAAAAAAAGAAATCCCATTGCCCAGTTTGGCTTTTCTCATGCTGTTTGTGTCTTTGGTCTGCATGTATAATATATATGTTCGTTACTTCTCCAGCAATCAGAACTGTGCCAGATGTGTGGCAGAGCAAAAAGCTCAGGAATTCTACCCAGAGGAGCATATAATTTTATGGGGGCATGGCACACGCTGTGTATGCCTGTTCATAGGCTTTTCATTACTTCTCCTACCTACCCAGCTACAAATTTCCTTTCCTGAACCCCAGCACTTAGAAAACCTGAGGTGCATAGTTAAGAAGTCAGATGCAAAAAACCCCCTACTCAAATGGAAATCCAGTGTCTTAGCTGTAGAGTCTTATAACAACATAAGAAAATCTTTCTCAGCCAGCAAAATTTACATTTTCTTCAGCTTCACTGCTTTTCTTCTCTATGAGTTCCCTTAATGAGTTCATAGTTTTGAAAAAGAGACTTTTCTTTTTCTCTGGTTGGATGGACTTACCTCCAGAGCCAACTAAACAAAAAGGTTCAGATAACCCAACCAAGTTTTCTCTTTTTGCTCTCTAATGGCTTTGGCCTGAAGTGGTTAGAGGGAAAATAAAAATCTGCCAGGTGATAGTCTTAAATCAGGGAAAGAAGAAAACCAAGAGGAAGCAAGCCGTTCAAAAGCAGTCAGGAGCCACACCAGCCCGCTCTGGTAAAGTCCAGCTGGCCGTCCCCTCAAAACTCTCACTGAGCCTCTGCTGAGCTCTAGTGTCTGTGATAATCATGTACACCTGGTAAAAAATGTAAATCTGCAAAGCATATTCTCTTTTTACCACCCAGCCATAAATAAAGTGGGGCAAGCTTATTCTGAACATATTCATGATCAATTTTTCTTGATTTAAATTTGCCATTTTTTAATATATTCAGCCTGATTCTGCTGTTTCTTCCACCTGCTTGAAGCATGAGTGTGCCATCAAAGGCCCTGAAGTTTTGAAGCCCAGTGCGAGTAAGATGGGAACCAAGCCTGTGTTCCCCCAGGATAAAATCCCAATTCCACTGATGTCAGGACTTCAAGAGGCAGAATTTATCACGCAGACAATTTAAACTCCTTTTCTTTCACTGATGTAAGCCCTGACTTACGCATATATAGAGGTGCTTGTTCCACCTCTGGATATTTTTTTTCTTCCAGGACGCTGTTCATAAGAAGAGGCCTAAGGAGATGAAAGAGGAAGGGAGAGAGGAAGGAGTGTAGTTAAGAGTTTCCTTTCAGCTTTTTATTGGCAGATAAAAGTAGAATCCCCACTGAAACCAGCAACGATTTATTTATTGGCAAAAAAGGTTAATTGAACTTTATAGTCACTAGTACTCTGTTAAAAAATAATAAAACTAACAGATATATTAAATAATAGGTTTACATTAACAGCAAACAATGTTACCATCTGCCCTGTCAATCAAAGTGTATGCTGAAATTCTTCACTGAACTGGAACCGCAGAAACAAAAAGGGATACAGGAGCATTATGGCAGCCTGGGTTATAAATTACAGGCAGTAGATATATTGTTATGAAAGCTATATCATTCCTTAAAATGAATTCAACCTTCTTGACCTACCCCTTTTCTTAAAAATTTCATCTCTTTATACGACCACTTCTTGGACCGCTGGGCCAGAATTCAGATGCCTGAAGATTTGCAGCATGTTTAAAAAGATGAGAAACGACAAATACTTTGACGAATTATCTCTCAAGCCCAGCCATTTCTGTAGCACTTCATGCATTCTGATCAGACCTCTCAGCTTTAATGAATTTGCCCTTGGTGGAGGCTGCGAGGGCAATACTAATGGTTTTGCAAGAGGGTGAAATCCAGTGATGGCTGTTGTGGTGGGCAGTGCCAAAGCCTTGCCTGCTTCTGGCCCGAGCTGGAGAATCAGGGAGGGAGAACCAGCTCCGGGGAGGACTCATAAGATCAAGGTAAACCAGATCTTTCCATGTGTGGAAATATTTTTCCTGGTTCCCGAACAAAATAGAAATATTTATGTGCAAGCGAAATTCTGTGCGAAATGGAGGTCCAATAAAATGTTACTTCAGGTCAATCAAAACTTTCTGCTGTTGTGAAATCAAAGCATTTTGGTCCAAGTTTGCCCTTTGAAAGCTTGTCGATCTGTTTTTGTGTGAAAATAATAACAATGAATCGCATGTGGGAAAAAAATCATTTCCAAATGAAAAATGAAAAAGTTTCATTCCAGAAATGTTCACAAGGGCCACTTCAACCTTATGGGAATCCTTTGTTTTGGGACAAGAAGTTCTGGAAACAAAATACTGCCAGAACTGACAATCTTTTTCAAAACACTGTGAATAAGAGAAAAAACCGGCACTTTTCACTTAGAAGAAATTTGTGTTACAAAACAAGTAGTTTCACTGTACTTCACTGAGCTCCAGCACCAGGGTATGAACCTGAGCATCAGGCGAAATTAGCTGCTGCTAAGGTGACACTGGGTGAGGACCCTGGTCCTTGCTGTTAGTTAAATAGCATTTACTGTTGAACTCAGGAACTTCATGTGGGATCAATACTATACTCATACTTCGGTGGATATAGTTCAGAAGTCCAATGGAAGCTCCAGCCTGTATCATTGTAAGCCTGTAGGCACCCTGACAGTTGGGTACAGATACCATAAGTGACATGTGGATTTTATTTTCATTGGCTGATTTCAGGAACAGAGAAGCAGATCTCTGTTTTGCAGGAGGCAGCTTTCTTTCCTTGTGGGGACCATGTTGAGGGACAAACTCTGCTTATGAAAAATCAGGTCATGGTCTGAAAAAGAAGGGCTGTTTCCCTGTGCCTCACTATATCAATATTTATTCCTTTTCTATTTACCGGCCAGAGCCGTCTAGGGGAAAGTGGTGAAGCATTATCCGTGGCAGTGCAATCCACAGATAAGACCATCAGATTAAGATAAATTTCCTAATTTAAGAATTATTTTGACGGGGTGGGAAAGGGCAGCTCGGTTTTGTCACCTCTGCCAACAGCCCCCCGGCATGCACGACTGCCCTCATTGTGGAGGAGAGCCCTGCCTATCAGCACGGACATTAGCTCTCAGCCATCACTGCAGGCAGAGCAGCTGCAGGAGCTTAGCGACCTCCCCTACGCTTACATCGCCGGGCCATTTTAATTGCAACCCACAGCTTAAAGTCTTCATTAAGTTCTCTCGGAGCCCTGCCTCCTCTTCTGTAAGATCAGCCGCTTGTCGCCCTGACCGGCGGAGCAGCGAGGAACATCTGCAGTTCAAACGCGATGCATATGCAACAGCGGTCTCAGGATTAAAGGTCAACAGACTCCTCCGACACCCAGCACCGTCTCTCCCTTGCAGGGTGTCTGGTGTCTTTTACGTCCCATTGTTCGGAATTCTGTACTTCCTGCCAGGCTTTCTGCCCAACTGCTGCAAGGCTGGCGTGGCACCTTAGCAAGCTGGCCAGAGCTGACCTCGCACAGTGGCTGCTCGCAAGCGTGCGGGGGCTGCCGCCGGCAAATAATCGGGTCCTTCCCTCGGCTTCTCATCGCAAAGCCCAGGGAGAGGATGACTGCAACAGCTGCAGTGCTGGCTCGCTCTTGACAAATGGTCCTGTCACTCTTCTTATTGATTAGCAATGTTATGACATTTCCCTTCAAAAACACAGATGTGGCACGGGCAGCGACAGGAGCACCGCTCTGGGAGGAACATAATGTTTGCTGTTGTTCCCATTCTCCTCTCTGCATCTGTTCGTATCTGCGGCGATGGTTTCATGCACTGACTGTTTTATCAAGAAGCAGTGGGAGCAGGTGAAACCTTTGCCTGGGTTAAAGGCAAATACGTCTTGTCACATCAGGGGACTGAGCATGCAGATGACAAGCCTGGTTCTCCCCCAGCCTGTACCAGTGTGCAGGGAGACGGCTGGGGATTCAGTCAAGCTGGTGTTTGCAAGGGAGGGTGAAGGTGCATTGAATCCATACGTGATTTCAGATTCCTCTTGTGAGGTTCTTGGGTCAATTTTTGTCTCAGGATGTATTATAAAAACCCCATAATAACACCCAGGAAATTTTGGTGGTATGTTTGCATCCATCAGGTCATCCCAGGAGGATGGGAATCGATCTCCTGTGGGTACACACCTCTGTGCAGAGCCACATGTGAGCCCATGAGCTGTGGCAGGGGAGGTTTACTCATGGGTTTGTTGATTATGTGCAAAGCCTGGAAACATCTCAGCGTGCCCCTCAAAGGCCAAGCTGAGCCTGTCCGTGAACAAACCATTTCTTGAGGGGGTTATCTGGGTGAATGGGTTTCACAGGCCTCCAGGTAAGCCATCCTTTCCTCCCCTGGAGCCCCCAAAGGGGATGTCTGCACATCAGCAGAGATGTTCTCATGCAGGTGAGCCCTAACTGCACTCCACCTCCATGGAGATCCTTTCCCCTGCAATAGAGAATGGTGATCTAATACTGCCAGGTTGCAGAGGCTTGGAAAGGGTAGCTAAGAAAGGAGGACACCAGCACTGATCTTTGGCATGAGGAGTAGGGCCTCTGACAGGGAAGCTCTAAACTAGCGCAGCTTCTAAGCATCTGATTAAAAAGGGATGGTTGGAAACATGTCTGCCTGAGCCAGGGTCTTCTGGGGGCTGGAAACCACAGAGAGGGCACCTGAAAACATCAGGACACCAAGTCTGAGATGGGCCGTTCCATGTATGGTTAAACCGTGCACTTCTGGGCAAAGCCTGCGCTAGCGAGCTGTGGGTATCTCCACGCATCTCTACTCCATGCTCAGATTTTCAGTGTAAAGGCATGTCCTGGCCAGGCTGCTCGGACCGCACTGGAGAGAAATCCCAGCTGGTATAGCAAGAAGCAACATTTTCCTCAGTAAGGCCACAGGAGCTGACCTCCTTGTATCAAATATTTATAGGCCAAAAGACAAGTTTAGGATGTTCTCTCTATTTTCACTGGCATGAAGGAGAGCAAGTGTTTTCCCCGAGCATACAAAATATGCTCAGTTTAATCTTAAAATGGCTTAAAGCCTTTCTTATTAGTCTGAAGCATTTAATTCGGCTTTCAGTGAATCCTTTGCATGCTTCACAGGGAAGCTAGTTAGAGGAAAAGTGCTTACCTTCCAGTCCTAAAGGCTGTTCCTTGGAGGCTGAATTATGGCACCATGCATGGTCTGCATTAAGCCTTGGAAATTCCTGATAAATTGACTCTATACACAGCAGTTAATGAGCTTGTTGTTGCATTTAAGGGATTTCTGTATCTTTTGAGTCAGAAAAAGCAAAGTATGTCCTATATAATTTCTTTCCTTGACCAAAGTCTCTTACAGTGCTAATACAGCTAAAATGGGCTGATCCACAAGCTTGATTTACATGAACTTGAAGCACAGCACATTAGCATGATTGTGTAGGCATTACTGTACAGAGCATGCTGGTAATGAGAAGCCTATTTGTGCATGTCTCTTGTACAGCTTTCAGCATATTTTACAGCCAAAAAAAAAAAAAGAGATATAGTCTAGAGGGAAAAAAGAAAAATACAACAAAAACATGGTTTTGACCCCCTAGGCAACATGATGTAGATTAATATGAGTTAAATGGAATGTGACCAATTTGTAAGGCATTTGGTTTGTATCTTGAGAAATTGAAGACAAGATCATTTTTCCTTGCAAACAGAGTGAGCCTTAGGCTACAAGCTATTGTAGTCTCTACAATTGCCACAGGCCTCCTCTTTTAATATACCAGTGTATCCTAGAATATTTCTTACAACTTTCATAGTCCAATGATGTGATCGATTTGCCAATATGATACTTCTGCTGCCTTTCCTTGGGAAAAGCTTCCATTAGCTGTAATGTGTGCTTATAGCTTCTGTGAGTTTCATCAACTTTTGTGCAATATTTTGCCCACAGCTGTTTATTTATGCAAGAAAAGAGTTGCAGTAATCTACATCCTATACAGTATGCAGGGATTATACAGCAAGAAAAGCAGTGCTTCTGAAGAAGGTTGTTTCAGGCTGGTAAAAGGCCAGTAAATTGTGAGTTCACTGTGGAGCCACATTTTTTGTTTATCTAAGAATTTTTTGTTTATATAACAAAAAGATAATAATCTCAAAATGATGCAGTTCTCAGTGCTTTATTAATGATCATAAAATCTCTTTGCCGTTTGAGATTTAGAGGTGAAAACTTTTAAGTGCTTTACTAAACAGGTTGTAAGACAGTATTCTCAGTGGAGTAGCTGGTCCAGAGACAGACTAACTGAGGTCGCAAGAAACTCAGTAGAAGGCTCCAAATACAGCCCAGGAGCTTCATACCCATGAAGCAAGCTGGACTTCCTCTAAAATTCATCCCCTTTATCACATCACACCACCTTCCCATGCCAGCAAACAGCCAGGAGACCATCTCAAATGTCTCAAGTTCAGCTTAAGTTTCTACCCCACACTTTGCAGCTATAATTCAGGAAAAGACTTGCCTTTGCTTTTCAGATGACCTGAAGAAAGTGCTCCAAAGGCACAAATCCAGCAACTAACTTGAATATGCCCTTCAGCCTTCTATGCTTAAGAAAAAAAATAATCTGTGATATGTTTGGCAGTCTTCCACTTGGGTGTGTGGGCAATATCATTCAGGAACATTTGGTAGCTATAACAACAAGATGTTCTGTAATTGTTAAGCTCATTTGTTTGAATAGTGGACAAGGAGGGACAAATAGAGGTCGCTTTTCACTTATTTAATTATTTATTTAAGACTTAAGATACAAGAACTGAAAGATGGGCAATCCGGCAATCATGGCTTCAAGTGCAGAGGTGTGGGGAAAAGCTCATCCAGGACCTCTTTGCACCTCCAGATGCCACTATCCATGCCACTGGTGGAGACAGCTGTGCAGTTCTCCAACCGTTAATTCAGAGCAGAGAAGAAGTAGCAGCCACGATTTCCTCCTGCACACCAGTGAGCAATAACATTGCCCAGGAAGTTCTGCCTCAGTCCTGGCCCCAGGTCCTGACTGGATGCTGTGTCCTTTGCAGAGTTTTGTATCACAAAATACAGAAATCTATCCTTGACTTTGCAGGTAGTGGAGGGGTGTATTTCCTGTGATACCTTGAGCCGTCATTGTTGAAGAGAGAGATGTGGGATTGTGCTGTCAGCTACTCACACCTTGTTAAATGCTGGATGCACAATGGGAGAGGAGACCTAAGCATTTTGACCATCCACTGCTGTTGCCACCCTCTGTACTGTGCTAATGGTTATGGTGTGCTAGCCCTCACAAGCATGCCAAGCCAGCCTCAGTCTCCCTCTCTTTTCAGTGGTGTTATAGGTGGTTTGGAGAGAAAAGGGAAGGCAGATTTGCAATAGATACCTATCCACAATGAAAACAAGGGAAATGAGTCTTCGACCTTCTTAACATCTTCTAATCTTCAAGAAGAATTTTATTGGTTTAAATGGGGTTTCTAGGAAATTGATGTCCTCACAGCAGCACAGATAAGTTTGGGGTGAAAGAGGCTGCTGAAAGTCACCTCGTTCAACCTCCTGTTCAAAGCAGGGCCAGCTTGACAGTTGAGGTTGGTCAGGGCCTTGCCCAGGTGGATTTTGAAAACTTGTTCAAGCAGAAGAGCCAGGATTTAAATAGACAAAACCTCTAGATAGTGCTTTGTTGTTCTTTTTTTTTTTTTTTAACTTAAGTAACTCAAACTGTGATGTGCCTCTCAAGAAGATTCATACAACAATATGTGGTACCACAAGTTGCTCTTCCAACCACTTCCTCATTTGTATTTGGTCTTCCTAAAAGCATCCCTGTTGGAGGAGTGTACCCGCACTGAATTCGCAGGGTCACAGCCCTTTATGTCATGGCTGGATCTGGCCTTTCCCATCCAATACAGCCATTCAACCCTTTATTTTCAAGACTTAATGTCCTTTTTTCCCCCACCACATTTCAGGACGCAGCCTCCCGTTCTTCAGGGTAGCAGCTCTGCCCTGCAGCCATCGGCCTGGTGAGGACAGTAGGCTGCTTGTCGAGGGCATGGGTTAGGCAGGAATTTTCTTTTCCCTCCTGCTCTCCAGCCTCAGATAATTGCGAAACTGATGGGCTATCTCTCCTCTAAGTTCAGCAACAAAGCCTTGCAGCTTGTAAGAATAATTCAGCCACAATTAGCGCTGGTGTGAAGCCAGGGCCTCCCACAGATGAGACTGCCTGGTCCAGTGCAGAAGCTACAATCTCTTTAATGATGGGAGGTTCAACTAAATTAAGGCTGACCCTCAGGCTTCTGGCAGCTAAATTCCAGCAGTAACCTTCCCTCCCACCCATTCCTCTGGAAAAAATCCTACCAACAACAAACTACAAGTGAGAGGGGGAGTAAACCTCTCTGTTGTTAACCTTTACAGGACAGTGGATGTGTCCAAATCAGACAAAAAACATAATGTCTCCCGCTGAAGTGCCATAAATAGTGCTATCTCCCAGTGTGATCTTTGAGAGAATCTGTTTTGGGGAAAGAACAGAAGAGGAGTCCTAAAAAGAGCGCGTGAAAAATGATGAAAGTTGCTTTGAAGTGAGTCCGAAAGCTGCAGTGCTTTCAGCAGCTTCCCCCTGGAAGCCCTTGAAATTCTATCTGCAATAAAAGGTACCAAAAGAAAACAGCTGGCAGGAGCTGTTAAAGTGGAAACAATATGCAGTTCAGAAGGGATAAACAGGATGGGCACAAAGTAGAATGAAAAAGAAGGTATGGATCTGTTAAGTGATGGGAACAGCCCTTCTGTCCTGGGCTGAGACTGCGTGACCAGGGAAGTATCTCTGGCTTTAGGAAAGCCGACTGGGAGAAAACGGATGTAGCACTTGCTTTTCATGGGAACACGCATTTTGCTTTCCACTGGAGGACAGGAGCATCAGATCTGGTCCCCTGATTCTTTGCTGAATAGGCCTCAGCTTGCATAGAACAGATTTGGGTGTAGGGCTGTCATGCTGAATGACACTGCTAAAGCAGAAGCCAATTTTCTATACCGATATTTCTCTGGTAGCCAAGACAACAGCAGCTAGAACAGGAGTTCCTTTCCAGTTTCAGGACAGCGAGGCGCCCCTCTTGCTAGCTTGGCAGTAAGGCTCTGCTGCCAGCTGTAGAGATGGGTCCAGTCCTTGTGCAGCTCTGAAGCAATGCCAAGGCTGTGGCCAAATCTAAAGTCTGCAACCAAATATAAAGACTGCTTTTGCCCTCACTGATACCACAGTCTTTGGAGACAGAAACTGGTGAAGGACCAACACTGGAGTCAGAAGGGGATCTATGTCTTTGTGCAATGCAAACAAAACTATTGCTAATGGAGTGTGCATGGACCTTAACCTGTTCTGATTTAGAGATGTAAATTGTAGATATTCCCAAATCAGTTCTGTAGATCTCTACTGAAGGGACTGAGAGCAGAATACAGCCATGGGAGGATGGTGAGGAATCCACGTGCAACCACATCAGTGAAAAAATCTCTCATGTTCTGATCTGCTATCGACTCTGCCCATGCCATTACTGACCTCTGCTCACAGGGAAGGAATATTAATCACAACTTTTGTTCTGTCTTTACAGATGCACTTCAGACCAAAAGCACTTCTAGGGGAAAACAGTAATTCAGAGATGCGGTGGGAGTGGAGCAGAGAGGAGCTGAGTCATACTTTCCATCTGCTTTCATTTCTGTTTTATACAATTCTCATTCTGCAGCTCCGATGTAATTATTTGTGTAACCGTTAGAGAGTCTCAGTGTTAGGACAGAAGCAAAACTGAATCCCACACAGCTCCACTGATTTTCCAGGCATGCGTATTTTCAAGGAGTATTAAAATACAGAGAATCAGTCTCCAGTTAATTTTAGAAAAGGTGTGAAAATGTTCGTATCAAGTCATTGTGCAGATGACCTAAGACATTGTATGAATAACATGTGGCATGGTGTACTTACAGATTCCTTGAGAAGCCAGTTTGGGCAGGGCCATGCTGAAGAGAGGAAAGAATAGCCAGGATTTATGTCTTCTAGATATATGTTAAATCTCCTTCATTTGGGAAGGATCTGGCACTTTGCTGAAGGCTAAAGGATAACCCATAAGCAGGGAGAGAATTGCTTCTGTGATAGTAAGTAACATTTTACTCTGTGGGCAACTCCTCTGCCCTCAGAAAGGTCCCAGATACTCAAAATGCTTTGGGGGCTTAAATACTGCTCCGGACCTGGGTCTAAAATGCTTATTCAGAAAAGGACACATAGTTCCTGCAGCTCCAAGTGTTTTGATACATCTGAGGCTGCAAAACTCTTTTCCACTTGCACCAGTTTTATCCTGATTTGCAACTAATTTAGCTCCCCATAAAATCAGTGGGCATCCCTCTCCTTTCTTTAATAGATGTTGGATTGGGTGTTAAAGAAGAGAATTCAGTCTATCTAATCCATATGCACAGATACTGTTGAGCTTGCTTATTAGGAACAGAGATTGGGATGGATGAAAATGAAGTGCTAAATATGTCCAAGGGTCAGGAGACTGAAGATGCCACCAGCAGTGGAAAGGTGATTCCAATATATAGGAGTACTAGACTGTATACTATGCAATTCCATTTCTCTTACAGCTAAATCCTCTGGAATTTAATAAAATCTTTAACCTCTTCTAAAAGCTTTTGAGCAACTGAATGAAATTTAATTGTGAATTACAATCAGACCATGCAGTTCTAGATCCAGAAAAGTTACAGAGAGACTATTCCCTATTATGTTCTGTAGCTTTCATGAGCAGATGACTTAAGATAAGATAGACCTCATTAGAGCACTGAGTTTCATTTCATTTAAATTCTTCCCAATTCTTCTAAGTTGTTCACTGAGCAATCGGCAAGAATATATTCTTATCTGAATGCAGGCAGCTAGCAATCGATATGTACACTGAAAATGAAGATTTTGTCTTCATCATGAACTTATAGCCTGGATAGAGTAACTGTATAGACTTTTTTATTGTTTGCATAAGTATTAAATAATAAAAATTCTTAAGCTTTTTGCATAAGGACATAGGATATTAGAATGCCCAATAAGTTAAACATATCAAGTTTGGATTTCCTTTCACACTTTTGGAGTATTAGTTCAGATTTTCTTTGGTATAAGTGCAAATTGGATTTGCACTTTTAAATTTTCATGTTCTAAAGGAATTGAATATGTGTCTGTTTCTGTGCTATAAGGATAAGTAAGTTATTTGTGTTTACAATAGCGCATATGAATCCTGAACTAGAAACCTGCAGTACAAAGAGGAAAACAAGGTGGTCCTTGACCTAATCTTCTCTGTACACATCTGCCTTGTTCTTTCTCAACTGCCTCCGAACAAAACAATTCTCCTGTTAAACCTTTAACTCCCACTTCATCTTTGTTTTACTAAGAAGTTTTGTATTTCCACTAACATACCTTTTCATGACACTGCAAGTCAAAGTGAATATGATTTGTAAGAAGATCCAATGATATTACAGCACAGTGAACACCATTCTCCATCCCTCTCTTCCAGCTCAGTGCAAGATCTGGTTTGTATGGGAGCTGGTCTTCACTGCCACTGCTGGTCCAGTGTCTGATGTCCTTGAGACCTGGCTGTACATTGGATTTTCCATCCTGTTTGTATACAGAATCAATAATACATGTGAGGAATCGAACGGTTAGTTCCAGCATGTGACTTTTTTTTTATGTTTGCCATTTGTCTACCCTGATTTTTGACTTACCAAATATTGTTACCTCAGCTAATTTGAAACTTGAGCCTGTGAGGACTTCTTTGGCACTCTGCAGAAATAAAATATGTGAGAGTTTCAGTTGCTCAGCAAATTCCCTGTACCTTTTGAGATGAAACCTAATTTTCAGTCTTCCTGACATTTTACTCAGGACTCAGTCTCAATAACCTATTGAAGTTGCTGTTACTGAAAACCACAGAAACTCTGTAACACCGTTTAAAGTTAGCCACATCCCGTTCACCCAGTGACAGCTCTTTGTTTTCCATCATCCGTCACAGGGAAGGTTACCCCCAGTGCCGGAGGACAGGAGTGACCAGATGCCCACCGCCTGCCCTACAGCTCAGGCCCGCAGCCGCTGCCTGCACTGCTCCCACCCACATTCCCAGGAGCACCAGCCCTCGAGCTGCTGCAAAACCCAGGCCTTGGGCAAAAGACTGCAGGATGGGTTTTGCCTGAATCTGGAATGAAGGCATTGCAGCCAAAAAGCTCTGGGAGAGTAAAAGGGGAGAAAAAGGATTTGTAATCTCATTACACCCCCATCCTCACTTTCCTCCCTGTGATCAAATTTAATTTGATAAAATAATGGAGGCAATAACTGCCAAAGCTCAAGCCACCCGGGGAATAACTGAGCGCATGCAAAATGATGGATTCAAAGCAGCACGTAACATTTCTTAATGCAACATGTTTCCCTTTAAATCACCGCGTGAGTCTTAATTCCTGAAGCAACCTCAGTATAGGCTGTCTGTCTCCTCAGAAGTGTCCTCTGGCAGGGAACAGGCTCTGTGTGCAGTGTCTTTGTCTAATTCCATTTTGGCAAGGCACAGTGAGGAGAAAATAGAGAAAATGAACTAGTTAGCGTCATGGTCACAACCTGTCTATGGCTGGAAAGTGGAGGAGAGTCGAGTCCTTCCTGCTTTGCTGAACTGTCCTGTGTAGGATGTGCAACGCCCCCGTCCTGGCAACTGTAAGCGAGCATTAAGGGGCAGGTTTCAGTTAGCTGCTCACATTTGTGCACGTTCACTGGTGATGGTTAACGTGACTATAATTATTGCACGGATATACTTGGTTGGCTTTCGTACACAGGCTATTTGTTGATATATGTAAATGAGGGAGAGGCAGGAAAGTATTACAAGACAGAGGTACTTTTTCCTGACTAGTTAGAAGTACTTCTTACAAGCTAAAGCTTTGCAGGAATGTACTTGGCCAATACTTAATAAGGCTTTTTTGAACCTCTGTATTTAAAGGACTTTCAAGTCAAGAAGACAAACTCATTAAAAATCACCATGCAGAGTACCCCACCTCACATCTCATGACACGAGCCTGTGTTTGCATGTCTTACCTCTCAATTACACCGTCGCCTTTATGTCTTACCTCGTAAAACATGCCTTACCCTCTGTGAGAGGCTAAAGCAGCTAGGAAAGGTGGCTGTCCCTTTAGGTGCTCCAGGAGGGGATTTAAGGAAAGGCACAGTCTCTTTTAGAAGGTTGTTAATGCTGCTGCTGCTGCTCAGGGGAGGCAAGGGGAGACATCAGGAGACAAAAATCTGCCTTGCTCAGGTAAAGTGCCTGGGCTCTGTACTAGAATAAAAACTGTTTCCTGAGACAAGGTTTTGCAGCGGGTACTGTTTAACAAACATGCTTAATATTGCAGAAAAATATGGGATGATGACCACTTCTACAGAGGTGATAAAAAATAACCTTTTCTTTGTCTCTCAGTAACAGGGACGTGCAGGCAGATGAGCCTGGACCCTGGTTTCAAAAGCATCTACCCAGCCTTTCTAAATCAGCGGGAGCACTCTTAAAAAACAAAGGTGGAACATAAAGCTGGCTTTATTTTTTGCATAAAGCCAGCTTTATTTTCACAATTTCCTATACATTGACTGTGCTAAATCAGAGCTGGCGAATGACAGTTGCATCAGGAGTATCCTCACAAGGATGAAGGTGTGGGAAGGTACCCAGCACGGTATTAATGCGTCCCCGAGTCTTGCAGCAGCACTCTGCTCTGCGGCAGAGCCTCGAAGTTCACCGAGGAGAGGAGGAAGGGGGAGCGCGGTCCAGAGGGGGGAAGATGGATTATCTTGTAGCTGACCCATTCTTTGTTCATCTCTGTGGCACCACATCCTTTGCCACACAAGTCATAAAACTTCCTACCAGTAGCTATTTTGACAGTGGCATAATAAAGCTCAGAAGGGAATGAAGAAACACATCCAGAAGTGTCAAAATAATGTAGCATACTGTGTTTGTACTAACATTATAATGTAGTGGATTATCAATAGTTACACCAACACAAAAAAACAAGTAAAACCTAAGGGTTTCAGTTTTGTTTTTTTTTTTTCAGAGGATCAGATATATTTTGCTTTTGCAAAGTACCTTTGCATACCTTGAGAGAGAGTCCTTATTTTTAACCTAAGAAGGAATGATTTCCTTGGAAATGAGCATGATTGCTAGGAAAATCTCTGGCAGGAATATAGGCAAGAAAAATACAGCCTCATATCAAAGTGGTCCGGAAAGACATGACTGAAATCATGGTTTTAATTTATTTTGAACAATTTCTCATCTGGTAACATTTTTCCATACTATTTTAATGGCTCTGGTACTCTTACTGCATTCTAAAATTAACCTTCACCTTACATGAACTAAGGAAATTTTGTAACTACATCCGTATGTAGCATTGTATAGTATTGTTAGTTGCTGGTACTAATGGTATTAATTTCGAATATATTTCAATTTTCTTTGAAAAGCAACATAATGGAAACTGAAATGATATCAAATGCAATAATAATAAATATTAAAAAAAAATGTATACGTAAAAGCAGTAGTCAGAAGTTCCCCTGATACTGGCATGCAGTTGTGTCAGATGCTTTAGGGGCACGCTGTATGCAGCAAAATGCTATGGGCTGCTAGACCTGATGTTGGTATGAAATAGGAGGGGGATTAAAGGTGCTGCAAAATGAAGCAACCTGACCAAGGCGTGCTGTCAGGCGCTGGAGGGGCAGCAGATAAAACACAGGACTTGGGAGTCCCCGACAGGTAATCTATCCGCGAATGATGCTGTCTCTGTCTGTATTTCATGCAGTCCCTCTTGTACAGGGACACAATAAACCCAACAAGAGGTGGGAGAGTTTGAATCCAGGCTCCACCAAAGTCAGCCTGGGACAGTTCCATGTGTAAGACTCATTTTGCTTCTCTCCAAGAGGATTCAGGGCCAGAGCCGGCAGGGAGTTGCAGGGATGGCAGCGGGTGTTTGCTGCAGCTCCAGGTGAGTGCCAAGTATGTTTGGCCAACAAAGCAACAACCAAGAAAATGCATCTGCCGCAACGTAGCAAGAGCGGGGCAGAGTGCCTGTTGTGCTGAGCAGCAGATTGCAAGACCTGGTTTCTCCTGGACATCTGTGACAGCAAAATATTTACAAATTGGCCATGATGCCTTTGAAATGAAGGGCGCTCTTCTGGGCTGAAGGGACCAGGGAAGAGCTGGGAACCCAAACATAGAGGAGTCACAGAGTCTGGCTGGGACTGGGCAGGAGACATTTCTGTTTGACTGGCTGGTGGGCTCGTGAGGCTTGAGGTGGAAAGAAAACACCCTGATGGCTTTGGCCATCATCAGGCTGTGGAAAAATACAGTCTAGAGAAGCCACTTTAAGGGATGACATTTTTAAAGTTAATATACAGCTTATCCTCTATGTCCCCAGATATCTACCACAAGACGACGGTAACTTGCTTGGGGTTTTTTCCTTCTTTCTTTGTGTTGCCTTTTTTTTTTTTTTTTAATTGGCGCTAGTATCTGTTCATTTTTATACACATGGCAGGGAGCCCGAGGGGCAGAGAGACAGCTTTCAGATCATCCGTCCTATGAACTCACTGGAAATTACCTGGTCCTCCTTTGCCCAATTATTTGATTCTCCAAATGTTGATACTAAAGGAAAACATGAAATTGGCTCCAGGGCAGACTTAACCTTTTCAGTCCAAGAGCTCCAAAATGGATTTTTCAAGCCAAATACCCA
This sequence comes from Burhinus oedicnemus, assembly GCA_008921705.1. Lineage (NCBI taxonomy): Eukaryota > Metazoa > Chordata > Aves > Charadriiformes > Burhinidae > Burhinus > Burhinus oedicnemus. The sequence goes on from VFFE01006905.1 coordinate 75,916, forward strand.
AGTTTTATTAAGAGAGATGTCCAGCGGTTTGGGCTTGCTCAGTCCCTGGCTGCTCGGCGGTGGTTTCTGAGGGGAGTGCCAATTAGTGCTAATTGCACAGGCGTTTACGGGTATGTACGTGTGTGTGTAATGTGGACCCATATCTCCTCCTCAGACCATCACTCATGTCACACATGCCATAGGCCCATCCAACAGCTGTGAGGTGACCTGGAGGTGAAAAGCTCACATCCCATATCCAATCCCTGGAGCCAGCTGGGCCCGTCCCCTAAATGACTGTATAAATCCTAATAACAGCTAAAGACGATGTCAGCAGGTACCCCAGGCTTTCCTGCTGCCTCCAGGGAGCTGTCACAGTGATGCGATATCTCAGCTGGTCCTCTGGAAAACCCCTTGATACAGTGTTTGCCTCCAACCCATCCGACCGCAGAGGACGTGCCTCTTGGGACAGGGGTGGAGGGACAGCAGTTGGATGGATGGCTCCCCATCCTCTGCTCCCAATGAGCAGGAGAGAACTTTCCTGACAGGTCACTGAGGAAGGGAAAATGGCTCAACTTTCCCAGCCACCCCAGGAAAGTCACTGCCAGCACCAGTGGGCGGCTGGTATGGCCCTTGCTGGCAGGACCCTGGGGTTTCGTGGCTCCTGGCACACCAGGAGCGGGAGACCTGTGTGCTCCCAGGTTCTTGCTCACCTGCACCCAGCTCCTCACCATTCAGCCCTAATAAAAGTCGGTTTTGCTCCTCTGTTTGCTTTGCAAGTGTTTAAATCGCAGCACCTACGCTCAGCTAAGCAGGACCTCTGGACCATGTGGAAAACCTGCCTCGACCCGTGTTGTCTTAAGAATTTAATCTCTTTTTGGTTCACTAGGAACATCTGCAGTTAACTTGCCATGGTGGGAGCAGAGCCTGTAGCTCACAGTAGTATATGTGCTGCACGTTTACAAGCAGACAGCAGTAGCTGGGCTTTTTAAGACTAAAACTGAGGGAATTCACAGTCAGAGTCGCCAATTTGCCATTTTCTTATAATTGTTTTGTAGAATTACAGTCAGAAATTATTTTGGGGAAAGATTTCCCTTCCAAAACATCTTGATATGGTGCATTTTAAAGTATAATTCAATATATACTTCCATGGATCTTAGCACTTCTATAAAAAAAAGAAGAGCCAAATTATAGCATCCTCTTTGCACCAAAAATATTAAAAACTGCTATTGGGAAAAATTCTGATGCAATATCAAAGTTGTCATTACAGAATGTATAATAAATTGCTTACCACTGCAATACCGCATATAGTTCATTAAAGAGCTGCCAGTAAAAGAAGAGCTAAATAGCATTTTTTTTCCGGAAGGGAGAGAGAACATACACTGAAAAGTCAAAACTTTTGCCTGGGAAAGACTTGCAGAAAGTTGTGCACACTGATTTATACTCTTTAGTCAGGGAAGACAAGATCAGGGATGTGATGGCAGAGGCATTTGGGGACTTTTTCTACGCTACTGCTGATTGTTTTATGCAGAGCTTGTGAAGCAAAACCTGCGCAGCACTGTCCTGTCAGCGGCAATGAAGTAGCTCCACCATCTGGAGTTTGTTGGAATTGCCCGTCTTCCTCAATTACACTGGATTACCTACATGGCTTTTGTTTTGCTTCCCTTTTTTTTATAGGTAAGACCACATATTTGAAATAACAGTCATTATAAGGTAAAGTTGTAAATGCAGGTAAGTGATAATATTCAGCTTGTCCTTGTGGGTCATCAAGCAAGAACTTCTGTCTCTGATCTAAGAGGAATCTTTGTTTCACAAGTGTCCCATCCTACTCTCTCATGTTATAGGTCATTAAAATCTTTAGATATCCGCATCTCAAGAGATAACAGTAAAGTGGAAGAGAGGAGTTATTCCAAAATATTTGTCTGAGACATACTGTTTTTATTTAATTCTGTTAAGATCAAGTGGAGTTATTCCTGAAAGACATGGGTATGAAAAAAGGCAGATCCGAAGCGGAAAAGTCTAATGTTTTGGTGAAAGAATTAATAAAGTCAGTGCCTCATATCTGTCTCTTGTTTTTAGTGCTGAGACCCTCAGCCCTAGCGCCTTACACTTGTGTTTCAAGTAAAAATCCAGTACGTAAGCATAAATTTCAGGCAGTAGGGAGTTCAAACCAGCCAAAATCAGCCTGGCAACAGAAGAGTATAATCAAAGTCAAACCTTGTCCGTGGTGTGGCTTTTCCCAGTCACTCCCATATTAATGTAGTTGGGGCTCATACTATGCCCCCCATGTCTTTATTTTTTCACGTCCTTCCCTATTTCCCTGAACCCATTAGCTATGAATTAGTTGACATGAATTAACTGTGAATCCACACACACATATGATTTAACGCAGGTGAGCAAACTGAGTGAAGATGTGAACTTTTCAGAGCTGTTTGGAAGCTCTAAGGGCTCCTGCTGGCACTGCTTTCCCCAGGGCTCTCTGCCGGTGCTGCCCTGCCTATGGCTATGGCCGAGAATGGAGCGAGGCAAGTCCAGGTGGCGATGGCATGCCCTCTGCCACCTCCCTGCGGTCCTCCTGTCAGCCCTTGCACAGTTTAGGGAGAAGCAGCTTATCTCAGTCCTGCCTGCCCTTCTGTTAGCATGGGCACCGCTTTGCAGCCGACTGATGTACAACAGGTCACAAGCAGCTGCCAGGCTAGGCAGGATAAAATGTGTATGAGCAGCCTCAGACCTCTGGGAGCTATACAGGGAGAGAGGGAGAGAGAGAGTGGTGCCCTGGATGGACTCGGGATATTTTTTTTCCCAGCAGTTCTAGTTTTAAGTCCCACTGTACCTAGGAAATGTTTATTCCTCTATTACATGTGACTTAAAAAGAGCATACCTAGTGCTACAGAGAACTGATGTTTGGTTTTCCTGTTTGTGAACTTAACCTGCAACAGCTAAAATCCCATGTAGAGCCCAAATTGATATTTTAAGTGTTTTACTGGGCATAGTAGGAGATTAGGCATCAGAGCAAAGAGATGAAAGAGGGCAATAGTCATTGCTGACATCATGCTACAAACAAAATAGACTCTTTCACTCACTTTCTTATACAGGAGATGTTATAGAAACACACGGGCACTCATGGTTCTGTTATTTTGTTATTTCTGATCCTCCCCCAACCTTACTCCCATCCTCCCTGGAAACCTCTGCTTTCTTTTTTTTGTTGTTATCTTTTGTGGCACTCTTCAGGATGAGAAGCAAGCAATCCCAACAGAAAAAAAGTAATCTCCTCATTTACGGAAACTGTACAAAAAGCAACAATATTCTTAACAAGATCACTTTGGAGTTTCGAGGAATTGTAGACTTTTGGTGGCTGGTGAGGAAATGGATTTTACACTGCAGACCATGAGCAGCTGTCCCATTGCCTCCAGTCATAATAATAAACTGTCAGAGTCTATGACCTCAGCGAGCGTTGCTGCAATGACCATCTCACTGCTTTGATTAACTGAAGGACCAGCAAGTTTATGTCCTGAAATCAATGAAACTCAAGCTCATGAGAGAAAGAACGGGTCCAACAGTAGACACACCATTCATTCCTCTTGGATAGCAATGCCATCAGTATTGCACCTGGTTTTGGTTGGAGGAGAGCAGACACCTGCTTTCATTCAATAGCCATGCCTTGTTCCACCAAGGCAGCAGCTTTTTTTTTGGCAGAATAGAAACCTGGAGTCCAGGAAGTACCTACCCTATGTGCCACTGTATACTTCCCCAAGCATTTTTGCTAGTCATTAGTTTTCTCATACTGGTCCCTGGGTTTCCTCAGGCAGCGTCCTCAAAGATCTTGGGTTATACTGAGTCAGCATCCAGCCCAGGACCCTGTCCCAAAGCGTGGGCTGCAGAGGCTTGCAGAGCCCAAGTCCCAGAGCAGGGGCAAGCGATCCCAGCCCACCCTCCCCTTGCCCCCCGCTATCAGCCAGCAAGGCACTGGGGACTTACAAACCAGAGGCTGCGCCTATGTCACCTGCGTTTAAAAGCCACCATCAGATCTATTCTTTAGACATCTGTGTAGTTCTGTTTTGAACTTGTCTATACTCCTGGCCTTCACAACAGTCCATAGTTACGAGTTTCATGGTTTAACTATTTGTTGTGTGAAAAAAGTAGTTATTTTATTTTGTTTTAATCTCTTGCCTCTCCATCTATCAGAGTTTTTAAAAAAAAGGACAGAAAAAAGCCCTAGCTCTTAACCCTCTCATGAAGTCAAGTTGAAGAAAAGGAAGCTGTTTGATTTGAGAAGAGATCAGGCTTTCAGAAAGACTTTTTAAACCTTCCTAATTTAGTTTGTTTAAGCACAGTGAAACGAGCTATGTAAAAATACATAAAAAGTCTCAGCCTTTAAAGAACCAAAATTACCAGAAGCTTCTGCTAGTAGAAAATTCCTCTATTACATATTTGGCAGCAAAGTGGCTGCATAGACAGATGACATGCCATTAGAGTCCATATAAGTAACCACTAGGGAAAGCACCTGCTGCAATACAGAAGATGTTGTTAGAAATGCAAAGATCTGATTGAAAAGCAATTTATATTCCAAGCAAATGCATAACAAGAGAAGACATACTACCCTGAGTAGAGATTCCTGCAGAGGAAAGTGACACACAATAGAAAGTAGTTAATCCTGTGGAAATAATTAAACAAGATCAAGGGGAAAATATATTTGAAAATATACAATGCTTAGCCAAAACACGGCTGATTCAGCTTAATGAAAGGGGAGTTTGTCCTCTTGGTCAGAGTCTTGCAGTCTAGGGAAATTCTTTAAATTAAGAAATAGAGAGAGAAATACCGAGTCTAATTCAGCAATGAGATCATGCTATTTCAGTGGCTGTACTTGCCTATTGTTGAGTAAAATGAACACCTGCAAGGAAATTCTGGTTTTGTTTCAGAATGAATGATATTACTGCCTTCCTGTCCTAGATAGCCCTGTTTCTGAGAAGGATGGGAAAAGAGAGAGCAAAGGGTCTTGCATTCACTTTTTATACCAGTAAAATAAATGAAGTTGAAGTCAGCCTGTGCTTTCTGCCCTATTTCCTGGCACTGATCAGATCTTGCTCCCCTGGATTTTAACAGGAAGAGTCCTATTAAAGCTGGCAGGAGACTGAGTCAGACCCTGGAGTTATATACAAAAAAGTGGGACAGCGATGAATAAAACAGGTAAGATTGCCTGGTTAGTGCTGCTCAACCCATAGGCAACACAGGGCAAATTCCAAGCTGGAAAAGGACAGAGCAGAAAGTCTTATGAACTGACAAGTTGAGCGTCTTCTCTCTCCTGGTAGGAGAGAAAGAACTGATAGCTGTGTTTAGGGGTAGGCCTTAGGGAAAATGAACAACTGAACCGATCCTGGTAAGACTATGTGACTTCCCTGCAGAAGTATTGATTGCTGATGGCTCTCTTTGTCCACTGTCCTGCTCTGGTAGAGTTATGCATCTGTACCATATGGCCGGGGCATGCAGTCATGCTAACCTGTGTTGAAACCGTATGTAAACGTAAGGGGCAACTCTTGAGCGTGGTGGAGGCAGGAACAGACAGGAAGATGGAAATATTGAAGCACAGTTTGTCGATGAACTCTGCACTGCATCTATCATCTAAGGCTTGAAGAAATCTACAAGTAAAGCAAGGAAACTGAGAAGTTCCATATAAAAGTATGTTCAGTTTTTTGTCCTTGCCAATCTGCCTTTCACTTCTTAGTCTGTGCATGTTCATGTAATTAGTGTAGTGTCATGGCCAGTGTTTTACTTATCCTCCCTGTCACTAAGTCCCTGAAGGGTGAAACCACATAGCCTGTCAGGGTGAAGCCCCGGGCAAGGCTGCAGGAGCTCATGAGGGAGCATGCGATGTCCCCTGTGGCCTTGGGACCTACATCAGGTGGACTGTACCCCATGAAAGCGTGCTGGCATTGGTATTTCTCCCGTAGGAACTGGAAAGTTACACGCAGCGCCAGGTCTGGGTGCTGGCTGGGCACAGCAGAACGGAAGGGTTTGTCCCCCGGCATCTCGCTGGTGCTTGTCTACAGGGGGGATTCACCCGGGGCTGTGGCTAATGCTGCATTTTTCCTTTCCAAGGTCTGATGCACAGCTCATTACACTAATTTCAGTGGCCGCTGGTGAGGTCCTGAATGTCTGCTCAGAACTGAGTTGCCGAATAGGTGACTGCAGGCTCTTTACCTCTGAGTGCTTTTGCAAACAGAAGCAAGAAAAATGCTTCCAAAATGATAACAGCAAGAATCTGACTGCAATCTGCAAGTCAGATAGGAACACAAAGAGCATTTCATCTCCTTTGTGATTAAGAATGAGCTTGACACATGGAAAACAACCAGACCACACAGACAAAGGAACACTGGAAATAATAACCTTTAAAGAAGCACATCTGAAAAAAATAACTCTTCCAATGTTTAAATTTGCCTAGTGAGTACAGATGCCAAATGCATTTCAGGAATAGCTTGGCAATAACTGAGTACAACATTTAATTAAGTGATTATATAATCAACCCTCTGTTTTATGAAGCAATAATTCAATTCCCAAGTGGCTAAGCTATGAGGCCGAAGGCCGGGCAGTTTATCACAGTGAGGGAATCTGATTACTGCTGAGGAATAAGGACAATGATGTTATTGTTAAAATACTAGTTTAATTAATATAAAATTAATAACTTTTTAAAAAAAAAAATCATAGCAATGCATAGCCTGCCAGAAAGATAGTGCTTCCTCAATTTTCCCTGTGGAAGTGGTGGTTATTTATGGCCACACAGAATGTGCGGGAAGTTAATGATGTCACACAGTCAATTTATTGGGGATAAAATTACAAGAGTCATTTTATCAGGGAATGATATAGTTCTCTTCCTGGAGTATAAGTAGACAAGAGACCCCACTTATGCTGTAAAAGAGAGATCAGACAAGGTAACTTCATTGCTGGAAAGCTTTACACTGGATTATTAATAATAATTCCACTAAACCAGAAGTTCTAGCCCCATTGAGCTGTGACTTCACATACACAAAATATATGATCACAGAGATCTGATCAGCAGTTGGTGAAAATACATATAGTGTCAATAGTATATATGAAGATGTACCAGCCACACGACTTGCTCAGAGAAGAAAGTGCAAACAGGGTACTAGAAGACAGGGAATGAATTGCATTCATGTATGTGTGTCTGGGTTTTGTTTACAGTTCTGTTTAGATTATTTTATTACAGATTTCAGCAAATCAGTGTAGATTAGCATAGAGGGCATTCTTGAAAGAGATTCAGAGTAACATGGATGGAAGAATGATTTACTGCAATATGAAGCTTCAGAACTACAGGGAAAGCAAAAGAGGAAAAGAGCAAAGGAGCATGAATTTGGGAAATCAACTGGATATAGGGACAGGACAAGAAAAAAAGAAAAGAGACACAGTAATCAGTGTGATTGATATATGCAGAGTGCAGTCTTCAGAGCTGAGTGAATAATGACTTTAGGAGGGTGCGAAACCTCCTTTTCGCTGCTGCTATTGCATTTGCAGAGGGTCAGGCAACCCATGTGCAGACTCAGCATTTCTGAGAGGCACCTGAGAAGATGTCCCACCTGCTCCAAGATTTCTGTATGAAAAGAAAGAAAACTAAAACGCAGAAGAGTCTGAGCATTGAATTTAGGCTATTGCAGTAAATTCTACTTTTACTGTGGCACTAGGATATTAGGGGCTGTATTACATGCTGGGTTCCCAGGATGGACAGTTCGATGGACTGCATACTATGTAATCATTGATTCGGTGCCTTGAAATAGAGCTTATAGGGAAAGCTGCTGGGGGAAATGGCACTAATATAGACTGAGACTGGTTACTAAAATGAGGAGGAAAACTATTAGGTTGCAATCATTTTATAAGAAAGTGTTCTTAAGCGAGGGAAAAGGAGTTTATGTTCCATGTAGAAGAATCCCCGCAGAACAGTTTCAGCTTATTAGTACTAAATTGACCACAGCAAATGAGTGCCACTATTGTCAATGGCCTGGCATTTTATAAGCACACTGGGGCTCAGTTTTAAGCTATTTTACACACATAAAGAATGTGAGATGGAAGATGAAAGCAAGGAAATCCACCCAGCAGTCGCAGCTTCAAAGCCTGCTGCAGAAGAGTGTTCTCGAGGGTGCACACATAAGTACAATGAGATTTGCTTTGCTTCTGGAGTCCGACCACTGGCACTGAAATACGAGGCTTGAATAAAGCAGTGATAGCCCTTAACAGGGAAATCATTAGGGCCATGCACAAGTTGCTAAACGATGAGGAATTTAACCCTCCTAAAAGAGAGGAGTCACTGAAGGCATTTAAAAGTGGGAAAGTAATAACACGAATCAATGTGGGGGAATGACCTGGTGAATGGAACAGGTCCTTTGTATCACAGCACAGCCCAGAATTTTTCTGTGCTGTGTCCCAGAGACTTCTTATGCAGAGCTAGAATCTGCTCTGCATGCTGGGGCTTAGAGGACAAGCTCATGGGCCACTCAGCTGGACCTTCAAGTCGGGGACATCACAAGTCCCATCACTCCAGATTTTGAAGTCATGCTGCAACAGAATAACCATCCTGCAAGTTATGGCCTGTGGTGAGTGCTCTACTAGTTTCTTTAATGCAAGTGAAGCCAACCCGCTGGGCAGCTCCCCAGGCATGATGATCCTACAGCCCTTAGTCAAACCAGCCCATATGATCTTGTCCCTCCATGTCTATCTGTAGTGCCATATCTATGTACCCATCCTCAGCTAAAGAGGTGGCTGGACAGCATCCTTCATCAAGTGAAGAACAGCTGCCATACAACAACTTAGATGAAAAAGAGGGTAATTTTTCTACACGATGCGTTGCAGCATTCTCTAGTGAGGCTTTCTGGGTTGTGTCAATAATCACAGCACAATCCCCTTCATCTAAGGCCTGTTGCCAATGTGGATTAAACTCTGTGTTCAGTGAATCTAGACTTGAAGTTTTGACATTCATAGGATTTCAGATGTCTAACTGACAATCAAATAGCCAAAGCAGAATTGGTAGGAGGCCACAGGCAACACAGAACAGATTCTGATGCCACTTTCCAACTGCTGACAAATATTAACCTACCAAGACAAATATTAACCTATGGTCCAGACTATCAGTCAAGAAGTAAAGCTGTTGCTACACCAACACCAGATACCAAAGAATACCAGATACTTTTATGCTCTTCTTTGAGTTTATTACACTTCAGCACTCTCCTTCTCAAAAGTTTTACAAAAGCTCTGAATTTTTAACTCAGATTTTAAAATGCACTGAGCTTCCCAGATACGATGTCTAACAATGTTAATGATGGCTGGTTTCAAAACTCCCAGTAGAATTTGTATGCAATTAATGTTCTCCTTCTCTGAACAGAAACCTAGAGGTTTGCAAAACACACCATATGTTTGTCAGTTTGCCAATGAATCAAGATGTTTTTGCAGCCTTCTGAGTTTCAATAATTAATGGTAATGTCTAAAACCTAAATCACAGTTCAGGGGCTCAGAACAGAACTTTTGCCATGTCCAGTGTTGTTCAGCATCATCAGAGTGAGACATTTCAGGTGAGAAATTAAATGTTTGTACTAACTCCCGTTTTTCCCTTCCCTGCCTGATCTCCCACCCCACCACCATTGCTCCTTCCAAGATGCCTGACTGGATTCCTACAGAAGGCTTACTTATTATGCGGAGTAATGCTATTACCTGCAGTCCAGGCTTTGGTCTCAAACACCTGAATGTTCAATACTCCAGTGCCATCTGCCTAGGTTGACTTGGATCTTTGTGACTAAATGATGTCTAATGGTTTACAAAACTGAAAATATACTTTATTCTCATCAAGTGGCTCATTATTTGCTTTAGCAGACTATTAGCAACCAATAAATACAACAAAGTTAAGCAAATAAAATCAATGTTAGGTCTTAAAATTGTGTTCACAAGCAGGAGGGCTAATTTTTATCAGGCATGTTTTTTCAATTATTATTTTAAAATGTAACTGCTTGAAAGACTGATCCAGAAGAGAATACTTAATGTTAATACCTCATATACTTATTTCCTTCACCCTTGGGTAATTCTTCGGAGACCTCCTGTGCTTCCACGCTTGTGCATGAGCACTCCTGCCTTAGCTGTGACTTTTTGAGTAGGTTTCTTTTCTTTGAGATGATGATTTTGCTTTTTGCTAGGCTACTAAAAGTCTTTTCCTTTTTATTCATTCCCAGCTGATCTGACCTATTCCAGTCTTTTTCCCCAAACAAATCTAAATTTGCAGTTCAAGACGGCTGATAACGGAGCAGGAAATTCCTTAACTATCTATGATATGCTGGACTGCTTCCCCCCTTTTTCCTCTCTAAAGCAGAAGTACTGCAGGAAGTGTTCTAATAATAATTATAATGTCACCAGCCCTTCTGCTTCAGAATTATAAACATCACTTGAAATGGGTTATTCTTTAGTTTGGCTAGTATCATGCTCATTTTAGTATTATTCATAAAATGGCTAATTTGTACAGTCAATGAATTCAATTTATATGTACCCTGTCATATATTTTTAATAAAGCTGTTGATTATTCTCAGGTGCACCATAATATGTTGGTGTCATGTTGACATGAGAGAACATGTGCTTTAGGACTTACTCGTTTTAATAATACTTTCCAACTCCGCCGATCCACAGAACATGGGGTACATTAGAAACATTCAGAGTAATTCCTTCAAGAATCAACCCATTGTTCCTGCCTAACAGAGGCATGGAATATACCAGCACCATTTGGGCTGCTATTGTCCTTTTAATTTCTGGGGTAAAACCACTCCCTAACAGCGTGCTGCATGATATGCAGAACAATGTAGACTGGAACTGCCAGGAGATTTTCTGGACAACAGCAAGGTTCAAACTTTATCATAAGAACTGCGGCACAACACTAAACGATCACAGGCATTTCATTGTGCAGTCTCTCTTTCCTTTTAAAGATGACACAGTCAGCAGCAGCAATAAAAGTTTCTGGCTTAAGCCATCTCTGAATATTTCTGGGTTTCCTCTTAAATGACTACTTGCTTGCAGTGCATTCTTTACTAAATTGATGTAGCAGCACTAATGGAGTGCCTCGTATGAAAAAAAAAGGTGTTAATGCCTAAGTATGGCTTGCACCAATACGGTTTATTTCAATTTGAAGCTGGCAGCAGAAATCCCAGTACAGATAACATCTAAATCCTATTAAGCCTCAATGTGAGACAATATTGTTGAGATACAACCTTGGCTGCATCAAACACAAAGGTTTTCTTTAAAGATTCACTGCTCTGTAAAATCTATACCCAGCTGACATCCATATTGTCATTTTAACCCAATTTTAATCCAGAAAGTTTTGGTTTTCTTTTTGACAGTCCAATTCTCAGCTCCACAAAAATAGTAATGAAAATTATCTCCCTTTCCTTGAGAAAAAAGTGGATTTTAACAAAAAAATCCCACCAATTACTCCAGAATGCAAAGTTTTTGCCATTCAAAAAAAAAAAATGGAACCTTTGAGCAACACCCCTGTCCAGTACCCAAAATTATTTTATCTGCAAATGCTGGTGGAGTGACTCCTGGGTGCTGCAGGATGAGTATCCCGTAAGCCCAGGCTCCTAGTTCCCATTAGAAAGCTCTTGGCTGCTTGTCCCATTTCTGCCTGGAGGACCACCTTCCTAGACTTCTGCAATGCAGTGGGTCCGCCTGACAGGAGGCCTTGCTCTTCATGGGACTCTCAGGGTGGGCAGGATGCCAGGCCTGCAGGGAAGGGTAGGGGCATGAAGAACTGGCACAAAAGGCCCACAGGGAAGAGCTGGGCAGAATAATTCTGACAAAAACAATTTTCCATTGAAAATTGCCCATTCAGCTAAAGGGATGGTTGAAATCACGGAATCACAGAATTTCCAGAGTTGGAAGGGACCTCTAGACATCATCTAGTCCAACTCCCCTGCTGACACAGGAATGCCTACAGCACATTACTCAGGACTGCATCCAGACGGGTCTTGAAAGTCTCCAGAGAAGGGGACTCCACAACCTCCCTGGGCAGCCTGTTCCAGGGCTCTGTCACCCTCACCATAAAGAAGCTTTTTCTTAGGTTTGAATGGAACTTCCTATGTTCCAACTTGTGCCCATTGCCCCTCATCCTGTCACTGGGAACCACTGAAAAGAGCCTGGCTCCATCCTCCTTCTACCCACCCTTTAGATACTTATAAGCACGAATAAGGTCTCCCCTCAGCCTTCTCTTCTCCAGGCTAAAGAATTCCAGCTCTCTCAGCCTCTCCTCATAAGGGAGGTGCTCCAGTCCCCCAATCATCTTTGTTGCCCTATGCTGGACTCTCTCCAGTAGTTCCCTGTCCCACTTGAGCTGGGGAGCCCAGAACTGGACACAGTATTCCAGTTGTGGCCTCACCAGTGAGAAATAGTGTAAAAAGGTTGTACTCTTAACAAATGGCTTTCTCCCCGAGTTCCTGGAGGCTTTAAGAGCTGATTATTCTGATGTCTCCAGGCATCAAGTGGTGTACTCCTGTTTGATCACGTTTGATGCTGCTGGACAGTTAAAATAATTTTGGTTTTTTTAGATGATGGTGATTTTCACTCACCTTGCAGGGGCTCCAGCAGAACACCGTCTGCTTTCCTGCCAGCCCACCCTCTCCCCTCCTCTGTCTGCTAAACTTAGCAATCGTCAAAATCCTGGAGGCTGAAAAAGCTTCAGATTTCCCAGATGGGGACCATGAGCTCAAAAGCCCTTGTGGCTGCAGGTCATCAACCAGGATTCGCAGGGCTCCTGGGGTCCAAGGGCAGAAGGGACTCCCACAGTAGGGAGCAGGGAAGTGGTGCCTCATGGATATCAGAGCTTGAACTCCCCCAGTGATGTTTCCTTCTGAAAGCCTTGAAGTGAGATATTTGATAGTTTTACAATTGTTTCCTTTAAGAAAATCCCTGCTGAGGGGAATTTCCTAAGTTGTTTGGGGGTTTTTTTTGGTCTGAATTTCCTGGAGAATGGACAGTCTAGCTTCAGTCTGGAATCAAACAGCAAAATTTTTTTCAGAGAATTTTTTTCATGTTAAACCAAGTCAGAGTTTATAATGACAACTTCTGTAATTACTCTTTTTCAATTACAGCTGAAAATTTCCATGGGGGCAGAGAGAGAACAAATATACTTGAACACGAAGACAAGAAGTCCAAGAATTTCTCCTGTACCAAGAAATCTTCTGTTGCTGTATAGCTGCCATCATTATTTTTAGGTCATCCTTTTCTCATCCCCTGTGCGTAAGAACTGCCCATAGGAGAAGAAAGTAAGAAGACAATACCTACACCAGCATGTTTGCCTGCCACAACAACTCCTTGAGGCCCTGGATAGCCACAACCATAAGCCTGCTTTAAATTTATACTTAGGTCTGATCCAGGCATTCAGCTAGTTAGAAAACAAGTGAAAAGAAGTGAGAAAAGTTGAAACTGAATTGCAGAAATAAGCCGGAACATACTTTGGTTTGCCTTACTTAACATGAAGCAGGGCATGGGCTGACCAGTCCACAAGATCCATCCATTTCACATATTCTAAATTCTGCAAACAAGACCCTATCAAAACACTTCCTGTATGTGCCCGTTGGTGTTTGAGAGTTGTCAGGGCTCCCCAATTCAGTAGCACAACTTAGCAATTCAAAGAGGAAACAGTTACTGTGGTCTTGACGAAGAACTGGGAGAATTAAGTGTACAACCCTTACTGACTTCCACTGTCTGATGTAGGCAGAAAAATGAGCAAAGGCAGGCAGATTTCAACATTGTCATACGGAGAGGAATAGAAAACTTGTTCTCTGCAGCCAAAAGGGTCAAAGAAATGCTGTCACCCTGCAAAATGCTCTTATACATGCTAAGTCCAAGAACGTGTTTAGCAATGACATGCACAAGACTGTACTGAGAGGTCGGGAAGTGACTCTGCACCTGGTGCGGTAAGAGCAGCCCATCGTGCGTGGTGCCGCCAATGGTCAGCAAAACGGCTGTGCCACGGTAGACAGTCCTGGGTGAGGGGAGACCAAGTGCTCCCCAGGTAAGGCAGTGAAGGAACCTGCCACCGATGCCTCCATGGGAGCAGCCTGATGAACCGATGCCTCCACGGGAGCAGCGCTCCTGGGGCAGTGGGAACAGCAGGCGAGGAGGAGGCCCTCCAGAGCATCCTCCAATGGTGATGACTGCTGCCATGGCAACAGCAGCTACACGGGAGACGAGGAGAGAGGCACCAGCTGTGGTCGGGTGATTGCTTTTTTCTCTTTTTTGCAGCAGAGCTGCTCAAACATAGCCCCTGTTTTGCTGGGTTAGGACAAAAGGGCAGACGCCCCTCTGCCAGTGGTGCTGCCTGGGCAGCTCTGGCTGCGGGTACCAGTAATGCCACTCTGAGCACAGGACACCCCCAGACTCTACGAGCCCCCTTGCACTCTTTTCACTTGTTTAACATAATTCTTCCTTGCTTTCTGTAGATGTGAGATAAAAAGAATCACTGAAGTGTGCCCACGGTCGTAATCTGCAGACTACGGGCATGGTCTGCTCTCAGCCACACCAGCACAGACTTCTATAGCCTCGTCCCCACTCCAGTTTTAATTTCTTATAACCAAACCCCTCCCCAAGACTGTTCTGCCCTGGAGCTTCTTGAACTAAACTCAGCCCTTGGCATGATACTTCTGATCCTAAACATGATCACCTAGGAGTTTGCTGTGCAAGTCTAAGCCAGGCTCCATCCACTCTCAAAAGCACCTGCAGAAGGTGAGTTATCTTATCCACAGATAAGGAGATGATTCATGTTCTGGAAATGCAAGCCCTTAGCACCAGATAGGATAAATTGCCCTCTGAGGGCAACAGAGAGCCACTACTCAACCAAATTAAAGTGTAATATTCAAAGCCTAATGTCTGATGAAGTGACTCTCATCTGCAGAATAATGTTGCCTACAGACCTACTGAGTCTCATTTATCTCACACAATTTACTCCCGTTTCTTGCTCCCTGCAGCTGAGTCAATGGCTCGCATTTTCAGAGCTGTGCCACAGCTTCTCGTCTGCCTGGGGACCCGATGCCAGCCACAGCTAAAGATGGCCCTGCCTCCTTGTTGCAAGATGCCAGCAATGTGTTTCTCCGAGACAAAAATTATCTGAGCAATGCGATTAGCAATCGTACCTATAGGGCACATTCTGAACTCCAGCTACTGTGTGATTGCCCAGAGAGTCCATTGAAACTCAAATAACCCGTTTCAGTACATTTACCAATTATCATGCAATGATGGGTAAGAAACAATTTGCTGCTTAAAATCAGCAAATGAAATCAAGACAACTTTCATCTTTATGAGTTTCATTTGATTTTCCTGTACTCCAGATGAACCCCCATCCCCCAAACCAGAAGTCACAAGTGATTAATATATATATATATTCTACTGAAAGCCACCAAGGGCACTAAATTAAATCTGCGGTGCTCTCTCTCACTCACCCGCACACATAAATGGTCTGGAAGCCTGTGCAAGGCTTCCTATTGGCGTGAGATTGCCAGCCAGCCTAAAAGCTATTAGTACTGGTTAGAGAGTCGCAGAATGATTTAGCAGAATTTTAAATGACTGCTGCAGCAGCGTGCTCCACACTGGAGACTGGACGCTGTTCTTGGAAATGCATTTGGAAAATGCTTATGAATTTAAAGTTATTTGACAGATCTCTTGGTGTTTTGGTCTTTTTAAAGATCCAGACTCATGCACACGCACACTATCTTTTCATGATTTACTGTCAAACTTCCTGTTTTAAAGACTGATCATGTGTAATGCAAATGTTGTTAATTTCAACCCTTCCTGTCGACTATCTATGCCAGGAGTTGCTGTGCAAATGAATGTTTTCAGAAGGGTCACAGGTCTACTAACATATCAAAGGGCAATTCTGGTAACGAGTGATGGTTGTACATCATGTATATTGCACAGACTTGCAGCCTGGGTCTACCAAAAGTGCATGCTACTGAAAGTCTATTATACTGAGACAGAGAAACCCTGAAATCTCCCAGGTCCTTCAGCACCACCTTTTCTGATATCTAAAAGGAAAGCATCTAACAGCACATACATTCTTCTGTTCACACAGATGGTTTTTAAAGGATCTTTCTCATCAGCCCACTGGAAAGAAAACCTGTCAGCGTAGAAACTGGAGTTACATTTGGATCTTGAACTTGAAATTCCTATCTTTCCCAGTGAAGACCAAGCACTGTAAGAATCACTGAGGATGTGAGAAAAGAGACATAGTTATCTTTCAGATGTCTGCACAGAATAAAAACCATATTTAAATTGAATCAGCCGTTTGTAGTTTCCTTCCCAAACTGGTAGATTGAACTAAAGGCATCAGAGAGTATGATTTTGCCCAATCCTACCAACCTCAGCTGCCATCTTGACAAGGACTTTTCTTCATTAGGACACTCAAGTTAAGAAGAAACCTTTTTTCTTTTGAATGAAAACAAAACTGTCTGCATGGAAGAGCTCTCTTATTTTCCTGCAGGCACACAATCCAACATAAATGGCAACCTGTAGTAGGATCCTCTCTCTGCAGCTTGTGCTAGCCATTGGGCTAGCTAGACCACATGCAGTTGCTAAAGATTTTGGCTTCCTAAGATTCAATTTGGACAAATTTGAATCTGGAAATATACAGCAAGAGGAAATCCCACAGTCACACGAAAGACTTACATTTGCCTGGAGGAACCCAGGTGGAGAAAAGAGAATAGGTAGGTGAAAGAGAGTTGTACACAATGGGAAAACATTTTTTTCCTTCTCATTTGCCCTTGTGAGAAGATTTAGACAGAACACTTACCGATTTAGCTTGGTGTTTGCTTGCCTGGTTTTAGGTCTAAATAAATGACCAGGATTTGAAACCATAATCTCTATTGATTAAGAACTGCAATGGCCCAATCACAGAGAAAGGGTAATGCTGATTCCTCAGATGCCATAAGCCTTAGGCACTTAGTAAGGGCAGGTGGCTTTCCAGTGAGATCTTATGTGACAAAACAAATGCCTTTGTAATGATAAGTAGTGAGGTTGTTACTCAGGTGGGAACAAGTATTTTTTTAGATGTCTAGTCTAGTTTTTCCATGAAACAATTCACTTTGTACCATCCTGATTCTTATCAGAACATGCCACTGTCCAATGGTGAGGTCCATTTCATGGTCCTCTGCTGGTCTTTCTGGTGCTGCCAGCCCATCCTGAGACCACCTTCCACTCCTCCCTCCTGTTGTGACACCCACCTCTGCCTCATTTCCCTACTTCATCTTTTCTGTGTACAGGCTGGCCTTGTCTGCATGTGATCCAGCATGGATGATCAAAGACTAGCAGAGGAATATCTTGTAGGTTTGCTGTGGGAGGAATAAGAGGACCAGTTTTGCAAATATCTTTTTTTTCCAGGTTTATATGAAGCCCACAGAACCGGGATTTTCAGATAGTTTCTTTCCTTTTTGGCATGAAAAACAACATGAGCGTCAAAACAAATGAGCTGGGAAAGCAGTTTCCTTGTGAAGCCCAGCCTCAGAGGGATGCTATGAGGTGTCAACACATCATTATGAAGTTCTTGGTAAAAGTCATATAAAGACATTGTGAGCTGGAGCCATCGACCACGGCAGTCAACTGAAAGACTTGCAAGGGCTTTGGACCAGACCCTTAAAAAACACTAAGCGTGGGAATACATAATTCCCCAGTAAGTCCCCGATCTCCGAGAAGCATGGTTTTTTGTCGGAGGGAGAAGCTGGAGAGTGCTATGGGGAGTAGTAATGTTATCTAAAGCTTCCCTGTATGGTAGTGTTGCCTTTCATAGAGAGCAGGATCGCATCAGAGCTTCCCCTTATCAGCTCACCTCCCTAGCTCAGTCAGCCTCATACTCAGACACCTCGCTGCCCTTTGTCAAAATCAGAGAAGTCCACCACATCCCAAAATAAAGTACCTGCTCTTTCCTTCAAATGCACCAAGAGCCCTGGCACCACATCCCTTGTGACAGTCATTCAAATTCAATCAAATACCCCCATAAATTCTCCTGCATGTTTTTCCTTTTCCTGTTTTGGCTTCCAGTCTGGCTTGGGGCCGATGCCCAGCGTCCCTGCCCTGAGTGAGGGTGGACAGGGCTGGGGGAGCTGGTGGGAGGGTGCAAGCTTCCCTGGTCCAGCACCTCTGTGCACCCACCGACCCATGGCAAGCAATGGGCCAGGGCTTTTCACAGTTCAAATTGTGTTTTGGGGCTGGCTTTGACTTGGCTCCAGCTTCATGTTTTCTTGCTTGGCCAAGTAATTTCTTCATTCCCCTTGTTATTCTCTCCCCCTTTTCTTGATACCATGCCACAAGGTTTTTTGTCTCAGGGCCAAAGTCAACTACACAGACTCTTCTGATCCCATGACAGGGGGAGTGTAATAGCCATCCCAGGGATCTGTCTGACATTAGTCTGAAGACTTCCTTGCTAAAACACACAAATATGGTTTTGAAGGAGCTGATGCAAATAGGACTCTGCATTTTTTAATTTCATGCAATACTGAGAGTTTTGGTTTACGTTCCCATAACTGTGGAGATGTGGCAGCTTTAGGTGGGCCTGACCTAGCAGACAGAAAGGGGGAAAAAAGCCCACCAAATATATTTTCAAGATGTAGGGATCAAATCTCCATAATTAAATTCACCAGCAGTTAGAAACAGGGCCTAATTAGAGTTATGGTGTTTTAAGGGAGAGAACATATTCTCTTGTCTGTCTTTGCTGTGGCCTATGAACTGGCCTCTGTTTGTATTTAACATTTTCTGGGTTAGCTTTCTGCAAATTTGAGTGGAGACAGCAAATCCTGGTCCAGGATCCAAGGTCCAGCAGGCAGATGCGTGGACAAAGAAATGTGAGGACAGGTCCATAACACAGAACACTTGGAGGAAAAAACAAACAACAAAGTTGCAGAAATAAAACATCTCCAAGCTCAGATGAAGTACCGATTTTGTAATCAGTTACAGAGAGGCCAATCTCTTCCTCTCTCTGTAATTGTGCGTGTATATATATATATACACACATATGCCAGACTATAAAAAGCTGTAGGAAAGTGCTGACTATGTTTCAGCTGGTGTAGATTTGTGTATCCTTTGACTGGAGACTGGATTTTGCTTCTGCTGAGAAAATCAGTTAAGTCTCTGAAACACGCAGGTACCATTTTAGTGTGTCTTTGTTAGCCTTCCCCCCCGTCCCCTGGCTTTTACTGTTGAGCACATCATATGGTACGGGATATCCCTTTGGTCAGCTGGGGTCAGCTATCTCAGCTGTGTCACCTCCCAACTTCTTGTGCACCCCCAGCCTACTCACTGGCAGGGCAGCGTGAGAAGCAGAAAAGGCCTTGATGCTGTGTAAGCACCGCTCAGCAATAGCTAAAACATCCCCGTGTTACCAACCATTTTTTCATCACAAATCCAAATCATAGTACCATACAAGCTACTGTGAAAAAAATTAACTGTATCCAAGCTAAAACCAGTACACCATGGTTCCTGAGCTAATAGAGTTTGTTTGCTTGGGTTGTTTTTTTGTTTTGTTTTGGTTTTTTTCTTGGGGGTGTGTGTGTAATTGGTTTTTTGTTGATTTTATTTTCCTACAGGCATTCATTCATTTATTTTTATGTAAGTCTTCCCCTTCATCCTCAAGTTTCTGTAGTCGTCCAGTAATACAAATTCGAGATGTTACAGCATATTCAGGACTGAAGTAGATCTGTGAAACTGTTGTGTGAGGAAAAGCAAAACTGTAGGAGTTTACCTGCTCACTGCTCTTGAAAGTTTAAGTCAATCATTGAAACTTAGATTCAGTCTGTCACTGACTGCTATCATCAGCTTCTGCCTCCAGCTTGTTAATATTGCATGCAACTGTTTGTCTTGCTGGTCCCACTGTTTTGACAGATACAGACAGATACCAGCCAGCTCTGCTTCACGCACATAAGGCAGGAGGGAGGAAAGGATCAACTACAAAAATCCCTAGAAATAATTTTACACCCTTCCTGAATCCCAGGGGGAAGGACAGTCCCTGCTTCGCTGCCTGCCAAGGGAGTGGGGGTGATAATGTGAAG
This sequence comes from Burhinus oedicnemus, assembly GCA_008921705.1. Taxonomy (NCBI): domain Eukaryota; kingdom Metazoa; phylum Chordata; class Aves; order Charadriiformes; family Burhinidae; genus Burhinus; species Burhinus oedicnemus. The sequence continues at coordinate 95,955 of VFFE01006905.1, forward strand.
CCAGGCACCAGCACCGTAGCCGTCCAGGACTAGGAGAGGCAAGTTCCACACTAGTTTTCTCAGAGACGGATGAGAGAAGGAGCAATGAATGGACCTAGTAGCTTCCACTTTCCCACTGGGCCCTGCGTCACCCAGCAGAGCTGATAGAAAACCACAGGAGGCTACTGAGGGTTTCAGACTGGCATTCAATTCATTGTTCATTCATTTCAGCAGCAGCCTGCGGCTGTTACAAAGCAAACACATTTTATGGAGCCTCAGGAAAAGTTTCAAAAGGAATAAACTCCATGAGCTAATCAATCTGCCCAAACTCTGCCTTTTTTTCAGACCCTGGTCTCTTCTTACAGAAGCCTCCTTCTGAAAATCTCTCTTTCCTACTTTCCACAGTCTACTGCAGATATGAAGTTTATGTATTTATTTTTACCAGAGCAGTATCAACTACAAGAGTTTTTGCTATCAGATCATTTTTTATGGACAATGTAGTAGAGCTGTCAACAAGAACAGATGTGTGGGAGGGTTGAAGAAAAGGCCATGGGCTTAATGCAAGAAACATTTAGGTCCTTACCCATGAGTAAAGCCTGAAATCTCCTTGACACTTCACAGGCAGTGCTGTTCACAAGAAGCTAGGTGCATACCGAACAGAGCAAAAGGCTTTGGAAGGCTGACTGGAGAACCACACAGCCACACTATGTGCCGTCTACTTTTGTTTCACACATGCACACACACGCTCAAACTGGGGCTGGGAAGGGTATCTGAAAAACTGAAAAACTGCTGCCGCTACTGCTGCCAGTTTCATTAACTAAAACACATCTCCCTTGAAAAAAAAAAAGAAAAAAGAAAGGAACAGAAATGCCATTTGCTGACATTGTCATTCCCCACTGCCCAGTAAATAAACCTAACATCTATTTGTCACCATGGAAACAACTTCCATGGTCCAAAGTATGCAAAGGAGAGGTATTTGAGAAACTCAGAAGTCTGAGGAAATGAGCAAGTATCTAACCTAGCATTTCATGTTGTGTCTCTCCTGTACGTATTTGCACTTTGATTTTCTTTCTCTCTAGCACGCAGGCATACTTGTTTTAAAAAGGGCAGAACGTATCTTAGAGACAAAGCTTAAACATTTGCTTAACATGATGCTTCTACTGTGCTTAGCACTTTTTCCCTCTCTCCTGCCAGGGATGGATTTGTAAACAACTGCCTTATTTGTACATCTAAAAGGCACTTGTTTCTCCAGGGACACTGCCCATGTCCTCATTTTATGCATCAAAGTTAGAAAGACATTGCCACGAGCAACATAAATGATGTACTGATTTACATCAAAAAAGCTCTTCTTCTGCCCATGTCGTGTAGGCAGTCACATGGAGATGTGACAAACATGTCCTGTCCTTCCTGGAGGACTGCAGTGCCACTGAAAAGGACCTGCCCACCTTGCCTGCTTGAAGACAGATGCCTTCTGAGGTGGCACCATGCTGGCACCCCTAATCCTCATAGACATATGCCTTTCATTTACACAATATATAAGTTACTTAGTACCTGGACACCTCCTTTTGTGTTTCTCCTACAGCAGCTGCAGCATGATCAAGGTGAAAACAGTCTTTTCTCCTGGAGTCTTTTATCATAAGGGTTATGCTAACCTGCAGATACTGGAAGAACACCAAGGTGCATATGAAAAGACATTCTTGTTTCTAGGTATCTAAAGAGCTATAGACTTGGGAAGATGTATTCTCCTGATAGTCCATCGCACCTCCTGGGACAAAGGAAACCAGGAGAGAAAACATTTGCATTTATGAGTACCTCCAAACAGAGCAACTTGTTACTTGCCAGCTATCCTAGCCATGTGCCATGTGCTGCCTTACAGGAAACTGGCATCACACCAAAGATCATGACCTTCACAAAATGTGGTGCAAGCGGTGCCTTGTACATTTAATTTGGAAGCATTTGTGGTCCCCTGTAAAGGTGAGAGCTCAGCTCAGGACATTGGCAGTCAACAAGCAGGCTGATTGCAACCAGCATTTACTGTTACCTACAGTTCAGCTCCAGAAGTCAATGGAGGTGTGAGGTCTGAGCTGCTGAGGCTGTACAGGTACGAACAGAAAGCAGGAAATCAGCTTTAAAATGAAAGTGGGGAGCAAAGAGGGATTTGAGACGTAGAGAGGGTATATGAGACCTAGAAGGTTATTATGGTGGGATCACTCCCTGAAAACACAGTCACTGGGTTTCAAACTGGGACAGAGGAGAGGTTAACAGCTGGCAAAGAAGTGACATTAAACCCAGCTGCATCATCTAGGAAGCATCTTATGGTATGCAATAGGAAAGGTATCCAGCAATTCCTTTGAAAATTATGGTTTATCTTTGATTTATTTGTGATTTTTGTTTACAGTCTTGTGTCTGACTTAAAGTCTGACTTTAACTCTTAAGCAAAGCAAATAGGTGTATTTAAGACTAAGTCCTAGAGAGGCATACCTCCAAATTAACCAACCTGCTAGCACAGGTGGGAGACAGAAAACACATATCATCTTCTGTCAGCTTGTTTTGTATTAATGAAATCTCTCAAATGCTTTTGCCCTTTCTTCCTGTGCTTCCCTACGGAAAAAGTACAGGTGGGTATAACCGGTGCATAGAAACCAATACCTTAACTGAATGTGCCCAAAATCGTTCTGATGCAGACAGATTCCATGAAGGAATTCACTTGAATTCCAGAATGTTGGGAATGGTCACTGGAAAAGACTTAGAAGGTTTTGACATGTAAAAAGTTATCAGCTTAAGGATATAAAGTCAATTTTCTGCCTTCATAAAATCTCAGCTCTCACAGCTTTTTATACACTTCCACAGAAATACAGTTGAGCAGCACACAACCTCAGATCCAAACTTGAGATTTTCTGTTCAATTAATTGCTTTATTTTGGTGAGAATCACTTTCTTTCAGTGGAGGAGCTCCTGGTTTTCACCAGTGTCACAGAGAGGAGAACTGATTCCTGCAGAACGTCTCCTTTCTAGTTTTGATTTCTCTTCAGCCAAAGAAGTGTCATGAACATAACAAAGTGCCAGTGAATATGGAGTCTGTCTCACTCCTGCACCCTCCTTCCAAGCAGCAGAGGGGCAACATCTGATTACTTCTTTTCTTTTTTTAGCAGTTCCCCTTGGGACTGCAAGAACTCTCTTAAACCTGACACACACAGGCAGCAAAATTATTTTTTCTTCATCATCTTTCCACAGGCTCCCAGTGCCAGTCCCTCACACCCAGGGGTCACCTCCTTGCCTGAGATACAGCCCAAGCCGCGCTCCTGCAAACAACCCAGAGCAAAGCAGGCACGTGTTTTTGGAGGAGTTAGTATGTGGAGCCTGGGTTCACGCTCAGCTTTAGCATTTCTGCATTTCTGCATTCCTGCATTCCTTTGAGGTTTTTTTAAGATTCTTTCTTTCCCTCTCATCTCCCTGACATTGTACGCTCTCCGTTAATGCATCTCTTTGTCTTCTTTCCACAGATGGATATCTGTAACCTGCTTTTATTTCTGTCATGCTGCTCTTGCTCTCTTCCTTTAGCAGCACCATTTCTCCTTCTCATGTCAAGTGACTTTTGCCTTTTCACCCACCTTCTTCTTCCTAGACTTGAGACTGCTTATACCAATGTACAACTGTGTAACTATCCATCGTCTTTAGTTAAGTAATCTTGATTCATTCACTGTGAGAAAATACTGTCTACACTGATTTCTCCAGTACAAAACTTTGCCTTTTGCTTTTCTTCTGATGCCCGTTGACACAACTGATAGTACATGACCTAGTAATACCTTCCCAACTGTTAACAATTACTTTTTTCCACAAATACCAAGGGTAGATAAAAGTTCCCCTTCTGACACATTTTTTAACATCTATTTCCCCACATCCTTCCTTTATTTAGGAAAAAGTGCATAAATCCAAATAAATAATGGGATCCCAGGGCATTGGCAATGGAAAAAATAGATGTTGTGGTTTGGGCTGGATTGGCCACCGATAGATGCTCTCCTCAACCTCTCTCTTCAAGGGGAGGAGGGAGAGAGAGAAAGAAACTTATGAGTTTAGAATGAACTAAACTACTTTAATGAAATATTAATAATAAAATAATAAAAAGAAAATAATGAAATATATACAAAACCGTATCAAGCTCCTAGGATGACAATCATGTCACCAGCAGGCACTGGGGAAGTCCCAGACTGGACTCAGTGATGGACAGGAACTGGATTCCGGATCTGGATTCAGGATCAGGATCAAAGGCAGACACAGAGACAGAGTCCTCCTCGGACGCTGGCCATTGAAGAAAGAGAGCTGACCCTTTGATCCCTCAGCTTTTATACTGAGCATGAGGCAGATGGGATGGAACACCCTGTGGGTCAGTTTTGGGTCACCTGTCCTGTCCGCTCCTCCCCACAGGTGTGAC